>JAJPUD010000112.1:527020-625214 GCA_023553655.1 Myrmecobius fasciatus
ATATATATATATATATATATATATATATATATATATATATATATATAAAATTACTGAATAGGCAGTTTTATATTTGATCCTGAAAGTAAAAGAAAGACACTGGATTTAATTGAATTTGAAATAACATGTATCATATATGATATTATTATAAGCTGATTGTAGGCCTAAGATTGGAAGAAAATGTAAGGACCATCTAATTTACATATCCTCATTTTACAAGAAATGAAGTCTGTGGTGATAAATAAATATTCAAGCCACATCTTTTGACCCAAATCCAGTGTCTGATGAATTTAAGATTATTTTCAACTTTAATTAATTTGGGTGTGTTTTTTGCATATTTTAACAAAATAGCTTATTTTGTTACTATTCAACCAGTTTTATTTCAACAAAATAACAAAATGGACTAATGTACATTTAGGATTAGATACTGAAAAAAAAGTATAAAACCCACTTTTTCCTTAACTCTGCCAAGGTCAAACAAGATGTGATCCAGATATAAAGTGAAATTACTTAAAAGAGCATTAGTTGGCTATTTGCAATTGGATGAATTTGGGAATTAGAGGTGTTATGTCAATCTTTAATACCAAATTCACTCTGACTTTCCTTTGTCACAGTGTGCTTTTTGTCCTCCTTTGGGATATGAATTTAAATTTAAACTACACTTACTAGCTATATGTTCTTGACATAATGTCTATCTCAGTTTCCTTGTCTATTAAATGAAGATAATCCCAGGAGTATTGCGAGGATCATATGAGATAATATTTTAAAGCGTGTTTGTTTGTTTTTGCAGAAAACCTCCAGGTTTAATAGTAACAACTATACTTTCCTAAATTAGATCTCTCCTATTATTTTCCACCTATTAAATTCTATACCCACTTCATTACTACTACTATAGGGGCAGCTAGGTGGCACAGTGGATAGAGCATCAGCCCTGACATCAAGAGGACCTGAGCATCTGGCCTCAAACACTTAACACTTCCTAGCTGTATGACCCTGGGCAAGTCACTTAACCCCAATTGCTTCAGAAAAAAATGTACACTACTATATATAACAGCACTTTTTGGAATTAAATTAGAGATGGAAGAGTTGTCCACAAACCAAGTTTACACTTGATCTCAACATTGGCTCATTGTACTAAATGTAAATGGGTGATCTATTCCCTTTCCATTTCAATAAGATGAAACCAATAAGTGTCAAATAAGAATATTAAAAATCAAAATGTTGCTGCTCATGCTATGAATGCAAAAATCCACATTAACATTATTTGGAGATTAAGAGGTAGCTCAAAACATTTGCCCTTGTAAGTTGTATCCCATTATTCTGTGTGAAGCAGCATCAGCATTACAAAGTCACAATATTACTCTCTTAGCTGGCTACTTGCACACCAACCACCTAAATACAAGTCCCTGTATTTGAGAAATTTACTAGACTTAGGGGTTAGGTAGAGGAGAAAGAGGAGCTATCTGGGTATCTGCACAAGGCCAAATTTGGATGGGTTGTCCTAAACAAAATAAAGTCAATGTCACAATCTAAAATTTTCTGTGATATAAATCAATAAATAAGTATTTCTTAGTTACCTACTATATATGTGCCAGACGTTATGCTAGGGCCACTGGCTAAAAATACAATAATGAAATAATTCCTGCTTGCAAGGAATTTCTGGAGATTGTACATTATAGGGGATCTAGAATAAATATGAGTGTTTGTTTTATTTAAATCAGGCAACTGATTTCATTAGTAACAACTCCTGATGAGAACTCTACCAATGCAAATCTGTGCCCACTGTGCAAATTATTAATTCTTGGAAAGTTTCTTGGGAGTCAGAAAATTAAATAACCTAGGGTAAAATAGTCATTATGCTTCAGAGATGGGTTTTGAACCCAGGTGTCCTGATTTTGAGATTCTCTCTTATCTATACTATAACAAATTGCCTTTCATTTACTTTTTTTAAAATGTCAGCCATGAAGTTTTAATTAATAGCTAATTAAAACTATCAAATTAGTTTTAATTCTATTTTTTCCAGTTTAGAAAGATTGACTATATGCTTCAGTGAAAGTGTCTCACAAACAATTTGAGATATATCTCTGGAGATCTGTTTCCTAGTCTCAGATTTACATCTGAAAGGGAACATAGAGGTCATGGAATCTAAGCCTTTCATGAGTTTCAGAGACAGGTAACAACTTGCCCACTATTACACAGTAAGTTTCTAATAGGGCTATTAGGTAGAGTCAAAAAGATCTGAGTTCAAACCTGCCCTCAGACATTTAGTAGCTGTGTAATACTGAGCCAATCATTTAATCTCTACTTACTTTAATCCACTGGAGAAGGAATTCCATTACCTCTTTTCAAGAAAACCTCGAAGATAGCCACAAAGAGTCACACACAAATGAAATGATAGAATAACAATAAAGCATGATTGAAACCTAGGTTTTCCTTACTCCAAATCTCCAAGTATTACATTCTATCGACCACAACATGCAACCATTCTAATGAAGAGTTTTAACACTGATATGAGTGTCTGTGGGGATGTGTGTGAGAGAGAGACAGACAGATAAAAGAGAGACAAAGACAGAGACAGAGAGACACAGAGAGAGACAGAGAGGGAGAGGGAAAGAGTATTCTCCAATGGCACCAATGAAATGACGATTCAAGATAGCACAGTAGGTAGCATATTGTTTCCAAAGCCAGGACATCTGTGTTCAATATACTTACTACACTTACTAGCTATATGTTCTTGACATAATGTCTATCTCAGTTTCCTTGTCTATTAAATGAAGATAATCCCAGGAGTATTGCGAGGATCATATGAGATAATATTTTAAAGCGTGTTTGTTTGTTTTTGCAGAAAACCTCCAGGTTTAATAGTAACTATACTTTCCTAAATTAGATCTCTCCTATTATTTTCCACCTATTAAATTCTATACCCACTTCATTACTACTACTATAGGGACAACTAGGTGGCACAGTGGATAGAGCATCAGCCCTGACGTCAAGAGGACCTGAGCATCTGGCCTCAAACACTTAACACTTCCTAGCTATATGACCCTGGGCAAGTCACTTAACCCCAATTGCTTCAGAAAAAAATATACACTACTATATATAACAGCACTTTTTGGAATTGTCTTTGAATTGCTTGAAAACCAATCCTTGAGTGGCTTTGGGTATCTCTATTACTTACAGTTTTGTATATATTCATACAACAGAAATTTGGGGTCAAATCTTATTAAGTCTCATCAAATGATCATACCTATATCTACTACCTACTGATAATTTTTAATGCATTTCTATCCTAGATTCAAAAGTAATAAGGAGATAAGTTCTGTCACTTTCACATTAATTACTAAAGTTGCAAACATTTCTCTCATTATTGAATCAATTAATTTCAAGTCATCACCACAATTTATTGAGTATTATTTATTAAGTAAATAAAAAGGAACTCTTTTTTCCAATTAGCTTTCACTTATTTCCATATATATAGATATATATCTATATATATATCAAATCCTATAACTATCTAAACTTAAAAAATGTTAAGGTTACTCTGGGATATGTAATTTATTAATTATAACAAACAATAAAAATGTAAATAGTTCTCGCACAAGTTCCTCTTTCCTCTTTCTCTTTCCTACTCCTCAGTCTTCCTTCATATACAACAGGTGATTCTTTCAAAAAGTTTGAGTGTCCATAATATCTATGAAAGAGGTTATTGAAGCTGGTGTTAGACTTACATAAGTATAGATTTTTCTCCTTTGAGGTCAGGGGTAATTTCATTGTTTCTTTGTATTCCCAGTAATGAATGAATTGCTTCTCTGTGGTGATGGGAGCATTCACAACCATTTTCACACCATTTCACACCATTCGCAAACATTTAAATAACAATATCTGCTAGAAGTTGCAATATTGAGTCTTTAATTTCATTCTGCTTGTACCTAGCCCTGTGCTGACCTGATTCACAGGCAGCACAAGCCCAGTATCTTCCCTTCTTTTCATCCTTTGTTTTATGGTTGATTCAAGGAATTACAGTTGGAAACATTTTTCTTGGGAGATGTATTTTCATAAACAATTGGGAATACCAATTCTGAAAATACTTGCTATTAAGAAGACAATTTTTGATACATGGAGAAGATACTGGAGAAGGAAGAATTCCAACGAAATATTACCTGGCACACTTTGAATCTTTTTCAAAAGTGTGGATACACTTGAAGGCTTTGCAGTTTTGTTTGTTTTTATTCAGAGACATTTTATGTACTACTTAATCAAAGAAACCTATCCAGCAGTTTGCCTGTATTTCTTCCCTTGACCATTATTTACAGTGGTACTTTAGTATAATCTATTGGAGCAAATAACAACAACAACATAAAAGAGAGATTTACTGCCAGTTCTATAAGAAGTACATGGTTCCTTGTAAGATGAACAGTAAAGCAGAATTTTTTCTTATTCATGTTCTTTGATAGAAGATACTTGGAATTTTCAGAGGAGATAAAATAAAACCAAATTCATTCTCACTGGGAAAAAGAGAAAGTCTTCTCTATCTACCTCTATGTGTACAGACTCATTAGCTTGATTTTTGTGATTTGGTATCCTCTTCCTTTTCTAAACTAATCTCATACTATTCTCTTCCATGGTTCTTAACACCATTCTGTGCTCCACTCAAATCATATTATTCTCTATCTATGCAATATACACTTCATTTTTCCATCTTTGTGGTGTTGTTCATACTATTCTCTTTGCCAATAATGTTCCCTATCTCCCTCTTACTCATGTTGGATTGCTATTCATCTTTTAAACCTGCATTCAAATATTATTTCCCCCCTAAAAACTGCCTTCACACCTTCCCAATCCAAAATGATTTTTTATTCTTTGAATTTTTATAGCACTTCATTCTATACTTTTTTTTGATTCCTTTATTACTGCATATTATATACAACTGTGCTGCATTCTCCATTAGGTTTGAAGTTCCATGAATGTAAACTTTGGGTCCTCTGTGAAGTAAGGATGAAATAAATGTTTGCACAATTGTATAGGAAATTGAGAGAAAGATTAGTATCTCTATAAATGAACAAGGGGTTTTGTTGATTTTTACCCCATTGAATTTCCTGTGATCCTTTAATAAGACCAGAACAAGCCAATGATTCGATCCTCTCAGTGGAAAAATCAATCAATGTGCTAAAGACATTTTTTTTTTGGTAAACTCCTCAGGCTCTTGCTAGAGCATCACCTTCTACTGATACATCATTGACTAATTGTTATAAATGGCATCAGGAGTAGATTTATTTAGTTGAATGAGCTTTAAAATGCTTATAGTTCTCTCATGTAAATTGTATAATAGGTTGTTTGGCTAAAAATTAGTAAATTGTTTGTTGCAAAGAGTAGCTTTACTGTGAAAGAATTCATTCTTTTTGTAGAAAAGGGGCCACCTCAGTTGTCTAATTTGCATATTTTTCAGTGGCATTACTGGGATCCCCTTTTCACTTTTCTATATGAAGGATGATCCACTGTTGTTCTATTCTTAGCAGAACTTAGCAGAAGCCATAATAACCTCATCTACTCTCAGGGCAGTTGGAAACTGAAAGCAATAAGAAAGGGCTGGTTCCTTTTCTTGTATTCAGAAAAGAATTTAGATCTGGCTTGACAACAGATCTCTCAAGACAATATGTATGATTGTTAAAGGTGGAAACAATACTCTCCAATAATGGAGCCTGAGCCCCACATTTAAGAACCAACAATGTGAAGACAAATATAAAACAATCTGGTGTTTGGCACAGCTAGTTTCTTACTTAAAAGTAAATAGAATGTGATTCTTTTTTTTTATTTACATTTTCTGGAGGTAAACTATTTGACATAAGAAGTATATGATTTTTGCAACTTGCATTTTCTTTTGAAAGGTTACTCTAAAATTAGATTGAAAGCAAAATTTTAATAGCACACAGTTGAATGTTGTAAAAAAAAAGTACAGACCATCTGCATTGATTTATTTTAGTATATACATGAGTATTTTTTCCTATTTAATAATCTGAAAACCCTACTTACATTTTGCCTGTGAGGTAAGATATTAGTATTGAGAAGGTGGGGGTTATAAATCTGTTATTTCATCAATGTTCATTACTTCCCTAATTGGAAGTAATTGCTCATTGGAGTTAATTTCTTTCATGTAAATATTGTTTGTCTTGATTTCACATTTGATCCAGAATTTGACTTTTTTTAAAATTTTATCTATGATGACTAATGTAGGGAACTTCTAGGCAAAGAAACTCCCTTTATAATGAAAGTTGTAAGTTGTCAGGAAGTCTGAAAACACATGCTCAGAAAGGCATTAGAGACCTTTTGAAAATCCCAAACACAATTGAGTGTGTCATAACAGTGTCATAATTGAGTGTGTCATAACATAACATAATCAAGCCTCCTTAGTGTCATGAACATCTGGATTAAAATCTTGCCTCTGTTACATGTGTGGGCACTGACCCAGGCCACTGCATCTAAAACTATAAGGAACTGCAAAAGAGTTTTTCACAAGGAGAGTTTTCCAAAAAGGTGTAGGCCTCTGCCCTTAATTAAAAAAACAAAAGATTAAGTGAAGAATTTTATGCGTTTGCAGTGCTGAGATCTTTTTTCCATTTACTAATTGTCCACATGAAATATGCTTATCAGAGAGGACTGGGAGAAACATTACCCTCTCTCTGTTATATTAGGTGGGATTAGAAACTATGAGAATCTTTTGACAAATTTCCAAGGTAGGAGTGCTAAGAGAAAGAAGTTAAAAACAAATAACTCTTTGTGTCAAGTATCTGATATAAAGATGACATTTTATGCCATAATCTTAACTATCAAGATAAAAAAAATCTCAATTTCCTGTTTGCCTCAGTTTCTCATCAATAAAATAAGTTGGAGAAGGAAATGGCAAAAATCTGCTATTCTTGCCAAGAAAAATCTAAATGGGTCACATAGATTTGGATGCAACAGAAAAAATGACTCAACAAGATTAACTACTCACGACAATCATGTGAGGGTGATAGCAAGTTTTCTTATCTCCATTTTCCATATAAGAAAATTGAGGAACAGAAAGATCATATCATTCCAGGGGTCAAGCATGTAATAAATGTCAGAGACAGGAATCAAACCCACAAGTCCTAACTCATTCCTAACATGACATTAACCTGCTTATATTACTTACAAAGCACTTTTCTCACTACAGACTTCTGAAGTGGGTAACGCATTTATTATCATCCTCATAATCTGTTATTTTTTCAAATTTCTATGATTTGAAGGAGTCTTTCTAGGTATATTCCCTACTAATCTATTTTCAGACTCAATGAAGCACATCAAGAGAAATTTAGTGGAAAGATTTTTGGGGAAATATGCATAAATTAGTCTTTACTTTAGGCTGGTAGCTTCATGGGGTGATTTAATTTACAGTTAAAAAAGACATCTGAGATCATTTAAATCAGTACCTGTAGAAAGTAATATAGTTTACCCCTCAGACCTATGGAGATGGAATAAATTTATGTCCAAAGAAGAACTGGAACTCTTAATTGAAAACCAGATAGATAATTTTGACTATATTAAGTTAAAAAGTTTTTGTACAAACAAAACTAATGCAGTCAAGATTAGGAGGGAAGCAATAAATTGGGAAATCTTTTCTTGCATAACTTCTCAAGCATTTCAACATTATTAACATGTAGTGGACTTCCTGCCATCTAGGGGAGGGGAGGGGACTGGGGGTAAAATTTGTAATGGAAAGCTTTATAAGGATCAATATTGGGGAACTACCCATATATATGTTATACAAATAAAAAGCTTTAATAAATTGGGAAATCATCTTTACATTTAAGGGTAATGACAAGGGTCTCATCTCTAAAATATATAGAGAATTGTCTCATATTTATAAGAATTCAAGCCATTCTCCAATCGATAAATGGTCAAAGGATATGAACAGATAATTTTCAGAGGAGAAATTAAAACTGTTTGTAGTCATATGAAAAGTTCTACAAATCACTATTGATCAGATTAATGCAAATTAAGACAACCCTGAGATACCACTACACACCTGTCAGATTAACTAAAATGACAGGAAAAGTTAATGATGAATGTTGGAGGGGTTGTGGGAGGGCTGGGACACTGATGCATTGTTGGTGGAGCTGTGAACGGATCCAGCCATTCTGGAGAGCAATTTGGAACTATGCTCAAAAAGTTATCAAACTGTGCATACCATTTGACCCAGCAGCATTTCTATTGGGCTTATATCCCAAAGAAATCATAAAGGAAGGAAAGGGCCCCACATGTGCAAGAATGTTTGTGGCAGCCATTTTTGTAGTGGCTAGAAACTGGAAACTGAATAGATGCCCATCAATTGGAGAGTGGCTGAATAAATTATGGTATATGAATATTATGGAATATTATTGTTCTGTAAGAAACGACCAGCAGGACGATTTCAAAGAGGCCTGGCGAGACTTAACGTGAACTGATGCTGAGTAAAATGACCAGAACCAGGAGATCATTATATATGGCAACAACAAGACTATATGATGATCAATTCTGATGGACATGGCTCTCTTCAAAAATGAAATGTTTCAAATCACTTCCAATTGTTCACTGAAGAAAGACATATACACCCAGAGAGAGGGATGTGAAATGTGGACCACAACATAACATTCTCATACTCTCGATTGATGTTTGCTTACATTGTGATTCCTTTATTTGATATGTCTTTCGTGTAGATACAATTTTTCTTGCACAACAATGATAAGTGTGGAAATGTGTATACATATATTGGTTTTGTCAAGTATTTTAACATAATTAACATGTAGTGGATATCCTGCCATCTAGGGGAGGGGTGGGGAATAGGGAGGAAATTTTGTAACAGAAAGCTATGTAAGGGTTAATGTTGAAGAATTACCCATACATATGTTTTGCAAATAAAATAAAATAAAATAATTTTTAAAAAATCAGTACCTCTATTAAATAGAGGAGAAAACTGAGGCCCAGGAAAAGAAAACTATTTGCCAAAAGTTTACATATATAATCTATCAATCTATCTATCTGCTAAGTACTTATTAACCATCTACTATGAGCCAGGGCTTATGCCTAGTGTTGGACATACAAAGACATAAATTAAGCAATTCCTTACCTCCTATCACAGGAAAAACCATTTATGTTGCTAAGAATATACAAAGTAAATGTCATGCAATTTTGACTGAGAGGGGGCCCTGGCACATGGAAGCATCAGAAAAGGCCTTGTGTAAGACGTGCTATTTGATCTGAGTTTAGAATGAAGTTGGATATTCAGAACCAAATTTTTTTTTTAAATTTTATTTTATTTGCATAACATATGTGTGGGTAATTCTTCAACAATAACCCTTACATAGCTTTCCGTTACAAATTTTTCCCCCCAACTTCCCCACCCCTTCCCTAGATGGCAGGATATCCACTACATGTTAATTATGTTAAAATATTGGCAAATCGAATATATGTATACATATTTCCAAACTTATCATTGGTGTGCAAGAAAAATCTTATCTACAAAAACGATATATCAGATAAAGGAAACACAATGTAAGCAAACATCAATCAAGGAGTATGAGAATGTTATGTTGTGGTCCACATTTCGCATCCCTCTCTCTGGGTGTATATGGCTTTCTTCAGTGAACAATTGGAGGTGGTTTGAAACATATCATTGTTGAAGAGAGCCATGTCCATCAGAATTAATTGTCATATAGTACTGTTGTTGCCGTGTATAATGATCTCCTGGTTCTGCTCATTTCACTCAGCATCAGTTCATGTAAGTCTCTCCAGGCCTCTCTGAAATCATCTTGCTGGTCATTTCTTACAGAACAATAATATTCCATAATGTTCATATACCATAATTTATTCAGCCATTCTCCAATTGAAGGGCATCTATTCAATTTCCAGTTTCTAGCCACTACAAAAAGGGCTGCCACAAACATTCTTGCACATGTGGGGCCTTTTCCTTTCTTTATGATTTCTTTGGGATATAAGCCCAATAGAAATGCTGCTGGGTCAAAGGGTATGCACAGTTTGATAACTTTTTGAGCATAGCTCCAAATTGACAGAACCAAAATTTAAACAAAATTCCTTACTACAAATCCAGTGCCATATCCAGTTCAAACCAATTTGACTCAATAAGCATTTGCTGACCTCCTAATTATATGTCAGGCACTTTGTTACTTTATACTATATACTTTATACTTATACAGTAGGAAGCATTGACTCTCATGAGTTTTTTTTTTAATTCAATATTGATAATTTGTGCTTAATATTGTGTTGACATCCAGATGAAATGTTTTCTAAGTGAAGTATAACATGCAACATTTGTCTAAACCTCATTTTTTTCTGGGTTTTATATTTTATAGCATAACAGGGTACCCATTCTTTTCATATCAGATTGAGTAGCCTATTTATCATGTTCTCTTTTTCTTTAGGTAATTACCCTCCGTGATTATATTCCCAAGATCCTGGGACCTGTGGCATTTAAGCAATATATTGGTCCATACAAAGGCTATGATCCTACTGTGAATCCAACAATATCCAATATATTTTCCACAGCAGCTTTCCGCTTTGGCCATGCAACTATCCACCCAGTAGTAAGAAGGCTTGATGCAGAATTTAAAAATCACCCAGATCTTCCCAAATTACATTTGCATGAGGTTTTTTTTAGTCCATGGAGGCTTATTAAAGAAGGTGGGTTGTTTTGTTTTGCTTTGCGGTTGCATTCTTCTGATGTTTCATCAATTGAACCTAATTTCATTCTAAGAATGTATAAGAGCATTAGTTAAAATTTATTTCTAATTTAGGTGACTGGGCATTGTTCAAAGAATTATTGTTTTATGAAAGAAAATTATAATTACTCCATAGCTTTGTGGATACACCTGCTTTTCATTAGAACCAACTTGCCACCCAATTTTTGTCTTTTTGAATAAATACGATGCACAATTCCAAATTCAGGTTGAGTCCAAATATGCAACTCATCTTCATTTTGGTAGTCTTCAGAAAAAAATCTCTACTTAATTTTAGCACACCATAATGTCATTTTTTTTCCATTACCATTTTTTAACTCAGTAGTTATATCTACCACCATATGGCATTTGCTAAGTGGGTAGATTATATTTTTGAATAAATTTTTAAAATATTTTATATGTCAATTGCAAATACATTGTTTAATTTCTATAGTCTCTTCTAAAGTCCTACTCATAAAAAGACATCTTTTAGGCTGTAAAAATTTAAACATAAGTGTGTGTTTTTTTAAAATGGACTACAGGAAATAATAGAAGGTGTTTTGTTGTTTGATTTTTTTGTTTGGGGGTTTTGGGTGGAGGGATAATTGGTTTGTTTGCTTATTTGTTTTAACCACAGCTATTTATGAAGACTACACTAAGAAAGAATTCTTTCTGTCCTGGTTAAGCAATTATTCACACTAATGAAACCACAGAACCTTGAAAGAGTAAATTGAATAAAACTTCCTTTATTGCTTTCATTTTGTGTAGTGGGGGAGAGGGGATGAATTCTTTCCAGCTCTATGCTACTTCCAATGTTTGTTTTCTGAGGGGGAGGAGGGATTGGACTGCCTAAGAGGCCCCCAGACAAACTGAAGAAGTGATAGATTCTAAGTGGATGAAAGGGGAACCAGGTACTGTTTTATAATATAAAAATATATGTGTGTGTATATATATATATATATACTGTTTATAATGTTCTGAATTATACTATCTAGTAGTAGTATTTGCAATAGCAGTAGGAAAAATAGTATATGTGTGTGTATTTGCATACTTCCCTATTCTTAATTTCTTTAAGTAATTTTCAGTAACCAAATTGTACTTCTTTAAATCTTTTACTCTTTAGAAAAATTGGACCTAATAGGTTCAAGGATTTAGAGCTGAAAAGTAACACTTATGAAGTATTCAGGATGATCTGGTATCTGTGCTATTAACTAGAGCCAACAGCACAGTTCCTATCTTCAAGCATCTTCTTATCTAAAGTAATCAGAGCAAATGAAAAATGCAGATAAAATACTGTAAGAAATATGAAGAAGAGACGATCACATTTAGTTTGGTAAATCAAGGAAAGTTTGTTACATTTGAGCTGGGTCCAGAAAGTTCATAAGTGTTTCCCATATTGAATGAAGCCATAAATAATCATTCATTACTTAAATGGCATCATCTTCTACTTTTTAGAAAAATTGTACATAATAGATTCAGAGATTTAAAGCTGAAAGTTATCTTAGTTCATGGATACCTAGTGCAACTCCTTCATTTAAAAGAAGAAACTGAGGCTCACAGAAATAAATTCATTTGAATAAAGTTACCAAAAACATTTCTAATGAACAAATTCCATTAAATAGGGATATTTGGGATGTATTCATGATCTAGTAGATATATATCTGTCAGCAAAAATTAGCCCAAGGTTTGAAATATTATTTTGTCTTGAAATTTCAAATGAAATAACTTCTTTCCCTCTCCGTCCCCAATATTTCAAGGTGGCTTGGATCCTGTGATAAGAGGCCTTCTGGCAAACCCAGCAAAATTGCAGACTCAGGAACAAATGATGAATGAAGAACTGACTGAAAAGCTCTTTGTATTATCTAATAATGGCACTTTGGATTTAGCATCACTCAATCTGCAGAGGGGGAGAGATCATGGCCTTCCAGGTCTGTGATTAGTTTCTGAATTTTATTTTGCAAGTGAAACACATGGATATGTTTTCTAATTTGGTAAAAATATTTATGTTTTCTTAGAGTTACTGAGCCAAACTAAATATGTGTAAAAACATATGACAAATTTTTCCTTATTTCACCTTCCTTGAATTATACCATTCAATTTGTCCAAAAAAGACATTCTAAACAGTCACTAGAAAATTTTGGCACTTGGAACAAGAAGAGTAAAATATTCTGTCAAATTGACTTAAAAATTCATAATATAAAAATGATACAAGTGGCAATTAAGGTCATTTCAATTAAGCAGGAGTAGAGATTGCTTACATAGAAGCTCAGATATGGTTGTCATTAACATTCTCATTTGTGCTCACTTCTAATGGCTACCTCTTTTAGTTATTCTTACCTAGTAAATACCAAGGTCTTTGGTAGTAACTAGCATCTAGGCAGTACAGTGGATAGGGACCAGGAAGACCTGAGTCCATTGAAATGTCAGATACTACCTGTGTGATGCTGGGCAAGTCCCTAATTTCCTCAGTTTTCTCATTTGTAAAGTGATTTGGAAAAGGAAATGGCAAACCACTCCAGTATCTTTGCCAGGAAAACTCCTAATGGGATCACAAAGAATTGGACACAACTGATTAAAAAAATGTTTTGATGATGTTGAATAAGTTCTACTAAATTTTTGCCCTAAAATTTCTGGTTTCAGGCCAATTACACATCTATTTCCAGCTTGTTGGCTCATATATTTAAAGCTGGAAAGAACTTTAAAAATCATCCAATCCAACCCTCCCCGATTTTCTTTTTTTTTTTTCTTTTTTCTTTTTTTCCCCATTTTCACAAATGAAACAGGGCTCATAGAGATGAAGTGACTGCCTAATGTCACGGGTAGCAAGTAGAAGATCCAGGATTTAAAACCAGGTTCCCTCATCCTAAATGCATTGCTGTTCCCTACTATATTACACTGTTTCTGTCCTATGGGAAAGTTACTATCAAGACACAATTTAACTTATTGACATGCATTTTGGAGGGACATTGACAGACCTGGACATTTTCAGATGAGTATAAAATTTGGAAACTATGTTCATTGTTGAAGGATATGGGAAAGTTTAACTTAAAAGAAAGTAAACTTAGAGGTATACAATCATAGTTTTCAAATACTTCATAGCAAATAAATTTGAAAGGATTCTTCTTTGGCTAGTTGACCCACACAAATTTTCACATCATCTATCTTTCCTGGACATCATATTTGGATATTTTGCCATCTGTTCTGCAGTGACATATATATTCTCCTTCCTATAGTCACTTTCACTCCCACTTTTCACTACTTATTTTAGGAACAGTAAACAAATCCAAACTACCATTGCTTCTAGAAAGAGCATGACAAGTGACTGCCCTATTGTTCTATTTATCATTACTGTTGCTCATTAGACAAAAATTCCCTTCCCAGGTTACAATTCTCCTATTTCACTATCTCTCCTTTTTAAAGAATATGAACTTTTCAAGGGGAGGGACTGACTCCCTTTGTCTTTGTCTTTGTACCTCGGGCATCTGTGTCTAGCACATAGAAGGTATTTAATAAATGTTTTATCTTGCACTCATTAATTCAGTAGATTTGTTCTGTTTAGCCCCAGCAAGGAGAGGTCAGATTTATGAATCAAAGATGTAGATAGTTCTTGACAGTACGAAAAAAATATTCTTAACAATTGGAAATGTTCAAAAATAGAATAACCTGTGGGAGGCAGTAGGCTCTCCATCACTAGAGATTTTGGATGACCAATCAATCAATCAAAATATATACATGAATTGCCTACTATTTGCCATACAGTGAGTTAAATGCTAAATTGCTTGTATCAAGTTCATGACAAGTTCTACAACTAACCCTTTGGGTTTTATCGTGGATGCAATCCCTGCACTGGTTCTGTGACATTTATTCTAAATCTGAATTTCTATAATTTTATGTTCTTTTTAGAAAAAACTTTGTGATATGGGTTAGAAATGTCATTGAGAGTAAAGTACACAAGGGAGAGGAGAAGTGTTTTCACACATACAGACACATATTATATTTAAGTTCTGCAATTGTTATATTTAAGTTCTGAAATTGTTAATATTCTGTCCCCTTTCCTTTTCTGTGGCATATAATATATTATTATTAGAAATCATAACCCATACTTCTAAGGTTAATTGTGTCATAAAAGCATTTGCAAATTCCATGATACACAGATGGGAAAAAAAAAGAGAAAGAGCTTGTGTCCATCTGCATAGGGCAGTCTGCCACGTGTCTTCTGCTCTGTTACTTCCAAGCCTTTTTTCACAACATTACTCCTTTCCTGATTTTTGTTTGCTTTCTATTCCACTTACTGAAACTAAATATATACTTTAAGGTCCAGCTCAAATGAAACAATTTATGTGAAATTTGCCTTGGTTATCCTAGATCACCATGATTTTTGCCTCCTCTTAACTCATCTCACATAATATCTATATGTATCCTTGGAATAGTTTATACAATTCTTTCTATTAATATGTGAATATATTTCTTTTAATTTATTGTCTCCTTCTTGTCACCTTTTAAAAAGTTTCTCTTTCTTCAAAGCCCAAATCAGATGCTATCCTCTTTCATAAAAGTATATCCCAGTTCCTCCAAATAAAAGCATTCTGTCTTTTCTCAATTTTTAAAGAACACTTTATCTAGATCTCTCAAAGCTGTAATATATTTAGCTGACATATTATATTCCCTCCTATTAGAATGTAAGCTCCTTGATGGCAGAGATTGTTTCCTTTTTGTCTGTTGAATTATGAGTACCCAGTATAGTACTTTATATTGCAGTTGTTCAGTGGTATCAAATTCTCCGTGACACTATTTGGGATTTTCTTGGCAAAGGTACTAGAATGATTTACCAATTCCTTCTCTAGTTCCTTTTGCAGATGAAGAAACTAAGGCAGTGTTAAGTAACTTGCCCAGGATCACAAAGATAGTAAGAATATCAGACTAGATTTGAACTTAAAAAGATTTGAACTTCCTGACTCTAGGTCTGGCATTCTACAACTGTGCCTCATAGCTGTTCGTACCCAAAATAGTATGTACTTAATATATAAAGGAAAGCAAAGAAGGAAAGAAGGGAGAAGGGAGGGAGGGGTGGAGGAATGGAGGGAGGGAGGGAGAGAGGGAGGGAAGAAGGGAAGAAGGAACAAAGGGAGGGAAGGAGGAAGGGAGAAAAGAAGGAAGGGAGGGAGGAAGGAAGAGAGGGAAGAAGAGGGATAGGGAGGAAGGGAGGGAAAGAAGGAGGGAAGAAGGGAGGGGGGAGATATAAGAAAGAAAGAAGAGAGAAGGGAAAGAGGGAAACAAAAGAAGAAAGGAGTCAGGAAGGGAAGGAAGTTATTAACTCCCTTTAAGGACAGTGGTTGTTTTTCATTCTTCTTTCTCCCCTTACAAAGTGCAATCTTTTTACATATTAGATGCTCAACAATTTTATTGGTTGCTTAATTAAAGAAAGAGATCAAGGGCATACAGTTGATTTTGTTATTCCTCACCCCATTTTCTTGAAACACAGACCTAAAAATACCTTGTTGGACATCTTCCAGAAAACATAACAGGTGTCACTAATATCACACTGATATTGACATTGCCCTTGAAAACTGTTAAAGTACTTCAACATCACTATCACAGTTCATATTTATATATCTTAAGATTTATAATATTCTTCCTTTACCCAGTGGAATAGATAGGTAGTAGAAGTGGCTATAATCTTCTAGTTTCCCTTCTAGGTTTAGTCCCCTGATTTATAGTGTAGTGCCCTTCTCTGTACCACCCCCTCACAGTATCAGTAGAAGGATGTGTGAGCATTGAAAGTGTCTACAACAGTCAGAAGCTTTTTTAGAAATGAATTTGATGGGTGAGGAGGCAGAATAGAACTCACCCACATGAGCTCAGAGGACTATGTGTTCTCTGACAGAGGGAAGAATCAAGCCAACAGAAGAACTAGGATATGAAATGCTTGTTATAAGTACATAATAGGAAGCATCCTTGCATAATAAATTCTCTTTTATTTTTAGTTTGAAAGATTTACAATAAAACTATATGCTTGTCCATAGTTTTAAACTCTCCATCCCATGCCAACTGAGAAATGACTCCCCCCCCCAAAAAAAGGCAAAGTGATAGAGTTTTAGGAGAACTGGATTTGGCATGGGAAGAGTTGAGTTGTGTATTAACTCACAGAGTTACTAGCTGTGTGACCTTAGGCAAAGACCTTCACCTCTCTGAAATTTAATTTTCTCTCAAATGAGGATTAATGATATCTCTACTCCTATCCAGCTCAAAATCATATGATGAGTCTAAAATTGTCTTTTAAAAAAATGAAGATGAGAATTCTTTATCTTCCACTATTGTTCTTTGTATTTAATATTCTCACCATGGAAAATTTGATGGAATTGTCATTGTTGCTATTCATAGAAGGAAAAGGAAAAAAATTAAACTGAGAATGTATTTTACAAAGTATTTAAAGCATAATCAAACAGTGACATGAAAATGATATCTACTTAGTCACTTTGCTGTCAATTTTACCTAAGA
This sequence comes from Myrmecobius fasciatus, assembly GCA_023553655.1. Taxonomy (NCBI): domain Eukaryota; kingdom Metazoa; phylum Chordata; class Mammalia; order Dasyuromorphia; family Myrmecobiidae; genus Myrmecobius; species Myrmecobius fasciatus. The sequence goes on from JAJPUD010000112.1 coordinate 544,249, forward strand.
AACTTTTTCCCTCATGTGATATCTAAAACTTTGGCCTACTAAAGATATTTTTATGCACATACTTCCGTCTTTCAATGATAAGTCTTCTCATTTATGTAGATACTTCAACAATGCAAATCTTAGTCAATACTGTTTCTCATCTACGTAATTCATGTTCAGGCCCTCTTTGAAAGCTTGAATACTATGTCCATCTTCTGTGCTATAGCTTTTCCCCCTGGATCTTTCAGCATCACCTGGGAATTATAGTAGACAACTATAGACAATGTAACCATTTATTATAATTTTTTTTGATCATATCACCTTCTTTTTTAATTACACTTCTTGAAATGTAGTTGTGTTACCCTTGGAGTGCCATTCATTATTCATAACATGTTGTAACCATTAATTCCCCCCACATTTCTCTCTGCTGTTCCTTCATATACAGATTTCTGTTTCAATTTTGAAATTTCAGATATTGTTTGGTTTCATAATCTGCATCTATATAGCATCACCAGAACAATGTTATTATTAAAATTATATTTTTGTTATCATTTATTTGTTTGTTAAAGGGATCAGTTTGAAAATGAAAGCACTGTAGTTTCCCAGGCACAAGCCAAAACTCTCTGCCTCTTTTGTATGTATGTGTGTGTATATAGTTACATAAAGAGTTTTTATTGTTTATTTTTTTAGAAAATATGTGTACTCTTTTACCATGTATAGTCTTTGAAGTATGTATTTTAAATCTATTTTTGTTGCTGCTTTCAGAAATGTGAATTTGAAGTTAAAGAAACTTAGACTATCATATCTTAAGTTAGATTATGGAAGAACTGGGAATTTTGGATGATTACATTTTACAACTGAAGATATGTAATTCTAAGCTTAAGTTTTGTATATTTTCCCTTTTGTCTAGACTCCATTTTATCCCTTTGAGTGGAAAGTCTTTATAAGTTTCCCCCATGCTTTGATGCTTTTTTATCAACAAGATTTTTATTCTCCAACATTCAAACAACTCCTAAAATCTTGTTTCCCCTTGCCATCCCAAACTGACAGGGAATATAATTATTCTTCCCAGCATATACCTGTATAAATATGAAATTTCTATTAACAGCAGCCTGCTAACTCACTATCCTCAAAACACTGTGCTTTTGGTTTGAATAAACTAGAAATAATAATATTCATCCTAGTATGCATCAAAGGTGAGACTTGAATTCTGATTAGACCCTACTGCTTTTACGGGAACTCTATATCCAGTAATCCACACTGTGCAATTTTGGGAAAGTCACTTAATCTCACAATGTTTTATGGACACTCTCTAATACCCTAAACTTCAGGGGAATTGTCTAGCTGCACTGGTAGAAAGAGTTTCCTCATCTGAGGATTCAATATTCTAAGGAAATCATAGTTAGTTTATGCACATATGCACTATTGGTACCACAATTAAAAAATAAATAAATAAATAAACCTGGCCTTTACAAAACTTAAGCATGGTTTATACCTGTAGCACACAGGGAATGATACAATATATACAGAATTACAAAGAAGGTGTGAGCAATAATGATAAAAAATATTATTGGAATTGAAAGAAATATTTTTAAAGGCTCAATGAAATTTATGTGATAGTTGTGGTTTTTTGGTGTATACCTATATTTCTTAAACTTTCACTAAGATGAAATTTTGGAGGTCAGCTTCTATTTAGGGGCTATTATATTCAGACTAATATATTAACTTTTTCTTCTTGCTGAACTTTTTTCATATTATTCATTTGTCTCTATATCCCTTTGATGTCTGCATTTTTTTATCACAAACCTCCAAAAAAAGCAATTATTTAAAATTTCCTTTATAAAAAACCATAAATAAAAAAGATAGCACCAAATAAATGATTTGCTAGTGAGAACATAAATCCAGCCAAACCTTTGATCTATAATTGTGGGACTCAGACTTAGGAGCCCTTTAACATAATTCTCATGGCTGTTTAGATCATTAACTTCTGTTTTATAATTGTATTGCACTATATTAGACTTTCCAGGGCATCCAGTAGTCATAAAACTATTTTACTTGATAAGAACTCTACGTCTATTAAAATATGTGTATCGAAAGGATTATTTTGATAGAATTGCTTCAGCATTACTAGACAAAAAAGTAAAATAAAACCCTTAAATGTCTTTTCATATCTGTAGGTTATAATGACTGGAGAGAATTCTGTGGCTTACAGAGATTGGAGAATCAAAGTGAATTGTACACTGCTATAACCAACAGGAGTATAGTTGAAAAGATCATGGAATTATATAAACATCCTAATAATATCGATGTCTGGCTAGGTGGCTTAGCTGAAGACTTTCTTCCAAATGCCAGAACTGGTCCACTATTTGCATGCATCATAGGAAGACAAATGAAGGCACTGAGGGAAGGTGATTGGTATGTGTTCTGTATGTTATTATGATTACTTATGAGCCATGTTATCTACTTGTTTTCCAAAAGGTCCATGGAGGAAGAACAGATGATATTTCACCCAGACAACGCTAAATTCAGGAAATCACAGTCTGTCCTTAGGAGTTTAAATATCATTTTAGCTGACTCTGAGATAACTGAAATATTTGATGAACTTTTGATGGTGAAATCAATCTCGTGTTCCCTATTTACTGCCTATCTATATGGCTATGAGCTGTATCCTATTATCCTAGACTTCCTTTTTTAGTACAGGAAACTGTCTTTCTAATTAATTATGTGTTTTCCATCTTTTTCTGAAGGTTTCCCTACCCCCAGAAGGAATATAGGTATCATAAAAGTAAGACATCAATGCTCTCTTTTTTGTTTCTTCTCGTGTTCCCCTCCTACATGCACTAACCTCTCATTTCCTTCTTCTTAAAGTCATTAATTTCAAATTTGAAGTCTAGTTTAGTCAGTGGGAGTTGGGGAACTCAAAAATATCTTTGTTTCAGTTTTCTAAACTGTAATCTCTATCTTTCAAAGAAAGGTGATGAAAATAATGAATCAATGATTAAAAAAGCACAAAGAAGAGAACAATAGTAAATGCTTTTGATTGTTTTTAAAGAAACTCTTTGAGTCAGCCCTCAACATTCCTGCAACAGATTCATTCAAGCAGGCTTATGTTCTTACAATAGAAAATGCCCAAGAAATACATAAATAAACCCCAACAGTATATAATTTTCTTGTTATTGAGCAATTATACCTTAAATTTTGCAGGCTCAGCTTTCCTTACAGTCCAACTCTCATAGTCATACATTGCTAATAGAAAAAAGCATAGCTTTGACTATATGAACCTCTGTTGGCAAGGTAATTTCCATTTTTAATATGCTGTTCAGATTTGCCATATTTTTCTTTCCAAGGAGCAAACATCTTTTAATTTCATGATTACATTCATTGTCTACAGTGATCTTTGAGCCCAAGAACATAAAAGCTGACGCTGTTTCCATTTCTTCTCCATCTATTTGCCAGAAAGAGATGGGACCATTGCCAAAATCTTAGGGTTGTATTTGGGGAGGTGGGGATTATTTTAAATTTCAAGACATATTTTACTCTCCTTTTTCACTCTCTTCAAAAGGCTTCTTAATTCTTCTTCATTTTCTGCCATAAGAGAAGTATCTTCTATACATCTGAGACTGCTGATATTTTTTCTGACAACCTTAATTCTAGCTTTTGATTCATTCAGACTGGCATTTCACATGATGCACTCCACATATAAGTTAAATAAATAAGGTCACAATATACAGCCTTGTCATACTCATTTTTCAAACTTAAACTAATCAGTTTCTAGGTTCAGTTCTAACTGTTGCTACTTGACCTACATACAGATACTTTGAGAGAGAAGTAAGATGATCTGGTACATACCTTGTTGGTAACTTGTCATCTTTAGGATCTATATAAAATCTATAGTGCAGTCAATGAAATAGATGTAGATTTTTCCCTTTCTTTTCATAATCCAGAGAATGCTGGCAATTTGATCTCTAGCTCTTCTAGAACAAGAATTGCTTTATATATGGTTACATATTTTATTATGCATTGTGTTCTCTGGTTAGTGTATATTGTTTAATTATTGATTCTCCACTAAAAGTAAAAATGTTGTGTACAACATTCATACATGTCTTTTGGTTTCTTTAGAAAGCAACTCCAGTATGTCAAGAGCATCTGATTAGAGCATAAGGAAGCACTATGTTCCAAGAGAGATGGGGCTAGCCAGTGGATGGGTTCTCAGAGCTGATTTTTGTTTGGGTAAATCTACAAATCCTTGTATCCCCTACAAATCCCCTTTAGGGAATCAGTAGTACTTCTTCTAATGAGGGAGTCACTGATGAGGCATATAAGATATCTGATTGCCTGGTAAAAATGAACTACTGTGTCAACTAGATATTTGTATAGTGTAATCCTCCAGGCTGAGTATGGTACTTCCTAGCAAGCAAAAATTACTAACACAGACTGATGAATTCTGAGACTAGCCAATAGTCTGGTTTGACTGGAAAGTAGAATTCTTGTAAAACAGTAGCATAAAACAAGACTAGAAAAGCAGGTAAGAGCTACATCATGAAGATCTTCAAATACTAGCCTGGGGAGTGTGTATTTTAAACTAGAAGTAAAGGGAAGATTGAGATTTTTGAGTTGAAGGAGAGAGAGGTTAGTATAACAGAAGTAAATCTTATGTCTTAGGAAGATTTGGGTGATAAATTTGTGCAAAGTGGATAGGGGGCAATACTGGAAGAAGGAATATATAGTAATCCAGATGAAAAATGATAAAACTCTAAAATATGATAGTTAAATGATAAAAAAACAAGAATGTGACAAATGTGAGATGTAAAGGTAGAATTGACAATATATTTTGATATGGGAAAGAAAAGTAAAGAAAGAGTAACAAATGGGGCAGCTAGGTGGTGCAGTGGATAGAACACCAGCCCTGAAATCAGGAAGATCTGAGTTCAAATTTGGCCTCAGACATCTAACACTTCCTAGCTGTGTGACCTTGGGCAAGTCACTTAACCCCAATTGCCTCAGCAAAAAAGCAAAAAAAAAAAAGAGTAACAACAACTTTGGGATACTCACCCTAATTGAATAGAAAAATAGTGCTTCCTTAGATCAAAAGAGGAGACTTGAAGGAGGGACAGGTTTGTGATGGGTGTAACAGATGGGGCAGAAAATGAAGCCGATTTTAAATATGCTGACTTTGCAAAGCCAGCTGGATTAGTAGGTATTTGATATGGATTCGAAGATTAGGAATGGATATAAAAAGCTGGGAGGCATCCACAGAATACTTGGACCCACAGCAGCACTCAAGAAGACTCATAGAGACTACAGCAGAGAAGAGGTGCCCTGAGGGACACCCAAAATAAAATTTCAGGGATATCAATATTGTTCTAACAAATATACAAATGTGGGGGCATATCTGTTTAGAGTTAGAAGATCTGGAATCAAATCCTACCTTTTCCACTATTTAGCTATTATGATCTTAGACCTGTCACTCAACTTTTTGGGGTATTTTTTTTTCAAAATTAAGGGATTAGATAGTTCTAAATTCTATGATTCTAAGACTGCCTTTAATCCCTACCTCACCCCCTGCCAATTGTTTTTATGAATTATTTAAATTATCAAATTTTAGATGTTGCAAATTATATATCTGTGTGTTTGGCATATAATCACAATGAGTGAAACTCTCTCATTCAGAACTATGAATTGTGTTTCAATTCTGCAATTTCAAATCTCATCCCAAGATGTTTGCATGACATGGGGAGGCACTAATTTAAAAAACAGCAGCATCCTGTCACTGGGGTTTTATCATTTATGCTCTGCATTGCCTTTTGTGTATGTTTATCTTCTGTCCAGCAAACAAAGAAGGGCACGGGAATACTGTAGTAGCTTCAGAAATTTCTCATTGGTAGTATTTATAATTGAGTTCTCCCACATATTAACAACACATGAGCTTGATCAGAGTCTTCATATTATTCTTTTCTCAGCTTGAGTTCTCGATCCTGTGTGTTGTAGATATCTCTGTCCAGCTGAGAAAGAAGAAAAAGACAATCATATTAAATTTTAATAATAGTGAAAACTATTCACAGATAATATATGTTTCTAAAATTATCTGGGAAATCTAAAACTCTTAATATTTTAAAGAAGAAAATTTGATTGTTTCAAATGTGTCATTCAACATTCAACAAATATTTATCAATCACCTACTATATTCAAACATTGAACTAGGTCCTAAAAAAAGAGGTAAAGGTGAATAAGACACGATCCTTGCCTAAGGGAGCTAGTGGTACAGTGGATAGGGTGTCCAACCCAAAGTCAGGAAAATGCTTCTTCAAATAATACATTAGTTGCATAGTTCAAATCTAGCCTCAGACTTATTAGCTATGTGACCTTAGACAAGTCACTTAAGCTTGTTTGTCTCAGTTTCCTCATCTAAAAAAATGAGCTGGAAAATGAAATGGTAAACCATTCCAGTATCTTTGCTAAGAAAATCCAAAAAAGGGGTCAAAAAGAGTCAGACATAACTGAAACAGCTCAACAACCACCCTGCCTCATAGAGATTTATGGAAGCAGAGTTAAGATATAAATATACTTGTCATCTGGGAGGTTTCCTCCAGACTTTAAGTCATGTGAAGATATACCAGGCATTAACAGTAAAACAAAAGGAATGAATGTAATTTCAGAAAAGAGACAAAAAGTGCTATTAGAAATATTTTATTATTTGCTGGAGAGATGAGCAGGGAGTGAGGGAAATGGAGCATATTAAAATAATGCAACCATTTTATTTCAATACCAGTAGAAAAGATTGAATTATATTCCTAAATTCCTGAATTATATTTTTATTTAACAATAAAGCATTGAATCCAAAGTAAGTCGTGAGGTCAAAATGTTGCCTTAAAAATATAATGCTTATTTCATTCTCAGCAATGTTTCAGCTCTTCATTTCATCAGAAGCCCATAAAATCATTTTGAGAGATTCTTTTCTCTTTTTAAAAAAATAAAAATAAAAAATAAAAAACTTTGTTTTGATATGTGGTCTGCTTCATAATCTTATATATCTTAGTTTACAAATGTAAAACCATAATTCTGAAAAAAGTAATCCATAAGCTTCTTCAGTATTCCAGAGGATTCCACAATAGACACAAAAATATCTTAACAATTCTTGCTGCAAAGAAAGCCAGAAAACATAAGGAAATAGTAGACAAATGGAAAGATGATTCATAAATTCACCTTGCAGAGGTAAATAAAGGAATTGGAACAGTTGGTTTTCTCATGTATCAAAAGATAAAAAATAAAAGATATTCCAAAGGACATTTAGTTATATTATAATGCACAGGATAAATTCTTGCAAAAAAGATCACAATGAAAATGATTGTAGTTTATGCAGCAATATCTGTTGTTAAGAGTGAAAAGAAAGAAATTCTATTAAGAATTCAATAAGAATCTCCAAATTAAATCAATATATCCCATGACACTGTTGACTTCACCACAAAAGTAGGAATCATGAAAGTTAGTAAAAATACAGATAAGGAATAAGGAATAAGAAAAAGTAAAGGCTTAAAAGCCTCCTGGCTAAATATCACAAATATTTCCTTCAGCAAGAAAATTAGAAGGTAAACTATCACATAAAAATGCAATTAGTTATGTTTTAAGAGGCAGAAAATTATTTTATCAACATGGGATCCTAAACAAGTTTCTTTGTATGCAGTCAGGCTTGTTAGAAAATTAGTAAATTCTGGGAGAATTTTTTAAATTGGAAAAATGGTTAAAGTTAAAAGTAACCTATCACCTTTAATGCTATTGGTCACTTATACCTCAAAAAACATACAGAAGGAATATACACAAATGCAAGTGTGTGTGTGTGTGTGTGTGTGTGTGTGTGTGTGTGTGTGTAATGTGCAAAGTTGTTTTCATGTTGCCACCTTTGTCTAGTTACAAGCTCCTTGAGGACAGAGACTATTTTTTTCTTTCTTTGTACCCTCCGTGCTTAACAGAGTGCCTAGCACATAGTAGTACTTAATAAATGCTTCTTGACTTGACATCAACCCCAATTATAATAGTTTGATGCTGAACTTTTAACTGATATGAATTAATTACCCTAACTAGAAAACCAAAAGAGCCTAAAGAATTATTTACAAACTCTTATTTTCCATATAGAAAGACATGGTAACCAATGACTTAGAAATAATTTACTTAAATATTTTATAAAGAAGGGTGATGAAATATTATAAGTATAGCATCATCTCAAAAAATGGAGAAAAATGTTACTAAACCAGCAGACTATTACAATAGTCTAGGGATGAGTTGATATGTGCTTATACCAGCGTAATACCTATGTGAACAAAAATAAGGCCTATATAAGGGATGTTGTAAAGATAAAAAATATGACTTTGTAACAGATTGACTATATAGGGTGAAGAAAAGAAAATTGGGAGGATGATGGTGTTGTTAATAGTCATAGGGAAGTAATAGGTCACAAAGGGGGTGGGATTTGAGTTAAAAATAATGACTTTTTTTTTCAAAAATATTGTTTGAGATTCCTATAGAATATCCAGTTCTAAATGTCTAAGAGGCAGTTTAGTATTTGGAGTCTAGAGGATAAGAAAGATATTATAATTAAATAAGTAGATCTGAGAATCATCTGTGTAGGAAAGATAATTAAACCAAAAGGAACTGACGATATCGATAAATGAGAGTAAAAAAGGAGAAGAGAAGAGGATCCAGAAGAGAAATTTGGGGGACACCCAAGGTTAGTGGGCATGACCAGGATGAAGATCCATCAACTCTTATTGATGAGCAGTCAGAGGAAGGAGAAGAACCAGGAGATAGCAGCATATTCAAAAAACCTTAAAAGGAGAGACATCCCTTGAGAAGAGGATGTGTAAAAGACCTAGAGCAATCAAGAGTGATAAGGATTGAGAATTAAAGTATCACTAATAACTTCAATGAGAGTAGCTTAATTTGATTGAAAAGATGAGATACCATATTCAAAAGAGAGAGAGATAAAAAAGGAGGGTATTGTGACATAGTGGATAGCATGCTAGACCTGAAATCAGGAAACCCTGCTGTTCAAATCTGAACTCGGGCACTTACTGTGTGACCCAGCAAGCCACTTAACCTCTGTGTTTTATTTTCTTCATCTATAAAACATAATACAAATAGCCCTTATCTCCCAAGGTTGTTTTGAGGACCAAATGAGATAATTATTAAACACTTAACCACAGTATTTGGCACAAAGTAAGCACTATATTACTATTATATATTTGCTATTACTATTGTAGCCGGGTTTTTCAGAGTCTGTACAAGAAAGAGCATAAATTTGTGGCTAGCAGAGATTCCACAGAAAAAGAATATTCAGTGGACTTTTCAGCTGAAAGTATACAAACAAGATTTTAGATAGAAAGAGTAGAAATGGATGGCATAATTTGAATCATTAAAGGAATGATTTATATTAAAGAGACCATAAATTCATAAGAATATTTGAGAATATGGAAAAAACTTCCTATAAAAAAGTAAAATCAAGCAGCTAGGTGGTGCAATGGATAGAGTTACAGGTCTGGAGTCAGGAAGATTTATCTTACTGAGTTCAAATCCAGCCTCAGACCTTTACTATATGTGTGACCCTGAACAAATCACTGTCTGCCTCAATTTCCTTATCTGTAAAATTGGCTAGAGAAGGAAATGGAAAACAATACTAGTATCTTTGCCAAGAAAACCTCAAATGGGGTCACAAAGGGTCAGGCATGACTGAATAACAAAACAACAAAATTAGAATAATTAACCTTTAGAGATAAGAGGGTTCCCCTGAATTGAAAGTCTTTAAGCAAAGTCTGTATGACCACTCATTGAGTATGTTGCATGTGGAGGGGAGGGTTGTACAGGTACAGGTTGAATTAGATTGTCTTCTTCCTTAGAAATCCTGAAGTTCTGTGATTTTTATGATCTTATTCTTCTTTAGACAGCACTTCTTAAATTAAAAGGCTGTGCATTGGAGCCTCTAACTATTCATTTCTTTCCTCTATCCCAGATATCGACTAACTTCAACCATAATAAATGACATGAATAACTCACTTTAAAGAGCTCCAAGTTGCATACCAAATACCACACAGTCCTCTAGACACTGAACAAAAAGAAAAACCACACAGAGAACATAAATACTTAAGCATTTAATCTAAAATTGCCTTCTCAATCTTTTTAGGTTTTGGTGGGAAAACAAGCATGTATTTACTGAAGCTCAGAGGCATGAACTGGAGAAACATTCTTTATCCCGGCTAATCTGTGATAACACAGGCCTTACTGCAGTGCCAGCCGATGTCTTTCAGCTTGGGAGGTTTCCTCCAGACTTTAAGTCATGTGAAGATATACCAGGCATTAATTTAGATGCATGGAAGGAAACTTTTCATCAAGGTACATTTATGCCTTTCTTTTATTGGGTTACAGGAACTAGAAGTAATCTTCTGAACCATAACTTCTTTAAGAAAGCAGATATAAAGTCATGTTTGTGGAAGGAACATTAATGATTTGTCTTTTATCCTGCAGAGCTCAGTATAGTGCTTTACACCTAGGACACCTTTAATAAATGCTAGTTGACTTACTGATTGGCTAATTCAAGCAGATTTTGTTTCATGAACATTTTTCGTGTGCCTACTATGTTTCCAGCATATTACTAGGTACTTTGGGAGAATATACTCATTTATTTGAAAGGGAACACACAGGGAATACTGAATCTAGATTTTCCTGATTTCAAAAATAGATCTATCCACTATCCCATAGTAGTTCAATATAAAAGCCAATTTTTGCAAACTGTCTCTCATCAGCCCTATGAGATTCAGGCCTTATTATACCCATTTTACCTAAGAATCAGAAATATGAAGTTAACTAGTCCATAATTATATAACTTGTAGTCATCAACCACCAAACAGTTGCTAATGTTTCCTATATGCAAGGCCTTATGCCAGTAACTATCAAAGGCAGGATTCAAACTCAGGTTCCCTTACGGTGAGACCTGTATTCATTCCATTATCCCATAATACCTTTCCAGTTATAAAACAAGGATAATTTGCATTTACATAGTAATTTCTAGTTATAAAGCAACTACATTATGACAAATGATCCTCACAAGAATTCCACAAGGATTATTATTCTCATTTTCTAAATGAGAAAACTGAGGCTCATATGTTAAATCTTTGCCTTAAATCACTCAGCACAGTTGGAATACAAATCCAAGTCTTCCCATTCAAAGACCTGCTTGCTGTTCAATCATTAGATAATGCTGCCTCCCTACTTTCAAGGAGTTTATGATCTAAATAGAACATTTTAAATTTATGCACATGGAACAGTTTGTTACTTTCTACCTTGCATAACCTAAATGCTAAGTAGTAAAATAGTACTCTTGAAACTTCCCTGAGGTAGAGATCAATTCAAACTAGAAAAGAGGTTTCCTAGAAGAGGTTCCCTCTCTAAATGAACCTGAAAAATGCTTAGGTTTTTCCAAAGGAATGAACCTAGAGAGGGAGGTATGTTAAGCAGGAGAAGTTAGATTACAGACCAAATTCTGGTTACCAGCAAAAAATAATTATAGGAAATTAAAGAGAAGGGATTTGAATAGAGAAAGAGAAGGCATATTTTTTACTAAAAATAAAACATTCAGGCTCTCTGGGTTATGACATATTTTTATTTATAATGGATTTGAGCATGGTCATCAACTCAAACAGTACTCCAGGGCCTCACTTCAACATGGAGATTACCCTGGATTTTCTAAGATTGTGAGAGCTGAGAAAAGAGAGCACCAGCATGGGCTGTGAACTAGTTTTAACCTAGGCCTGAAGCCTAGCTCTGGTCGTCATTTACCCTCTTTAGACAGTAATCTTGTAAACTATAAAATGAGATTGAATTAGATTCCTTCTGAAACTCTTCCAGCTCCAATCTGATTCTCTGTAAAAAGGGGAGGGTTCTGTGTACAAATGGCTTCTATGTTTACTTAGCATCTCAGTTTCAATAAGTTCAGAAAAATCCAGATATTTGGCCATGAGGTCACAGACTTTTCATGCCTCTGTAAGTCACAGACGCTATATACAAAGATATAGCCCAGTGTCAGTCTCCTTCAGGAGAGGAGATATCCACAGCAATGACCTTATAAATGATGTATTGAATATGTCACAGAGTAAATCTTAATTTCTAAAAGCCTAATGTAACATAATCTAGTATTCCAGAGTTATTCCAGGTTTCTGACTTCTTCATTCTATATTTCTGGTAGCTAATCATCACAGTAAATAAGACTGCTTAGCCAGGAGTCAAGGACATGTGAAGCAGACACTTTCTAACTAAGTGACCTTGAACAAGTCCCTTCACTTATGTCTGCCTCCATTTCCTCAACTATAAAATGGAGATAATTGTAGCATCTATCTCATATGGTTGTTGTAAAGATAGAGATAATATCTGTTAAGTGGTTAGCACAGTGTCTGACACATTGTTTTTAAATCATTTCAGTCATGTCTGATTCTTCATTACTATATATTGGAATTTTCTTGGCAAAGATACTGGAGTGATTTGCCATTTCCTTCTTCAACTTATTTTACATATGAGGAAACTGAGGCAAACATAGTTAAGTGACTTGCCCAGGGTCACACAGCTAGTAAGTATCTAGAGCAGTTTTTATTATGAAAATGAATTTCTGATTCCAAGTCCATTCCATCCACTGTGCCACTTAGCTGCCCAACTGGCACACATTAGGTGCTTCATAAAAATTGATTGTCTTTTCCCTTGAACAAATTCCCCTCCTTTTTTTAACCTCTGTAGCTTTTCAATTAATTATAGTGGGGACATGCAGCTTGCCACATGAGGTGGATGATGGTGATTTTGTGTCTTGTACTGAATCTGGGAAACATGTTGTGGTTTACTCTTGCCATCATGGCTATCAACTTGAAGGACAAGAACAACTCACCTGCACAGAGAGAGGATGGGACTCCCCACCACCAGTTTGCAAAGGTAAATCTTCAAGATGTAACTCCTTCAGTTCATATCTTAAGAAAGTAAAAATATGAAGTTCATTATAGATAAAGCCAGGGATATGTTTTTAAGAATAAATAATATAATGGATGTTCTCAGTTTAGTTTAATTCAACAACCATTTATTTAAGTGCCTACTGTGTTCTAGTCACTATGAAGACAAAATAAAATGGCTCCTACTCTCAGAGAACTTATATTGTTTTTGTTTTAGGGGAGAGAGGAGACATTATGTACACACATGTAAGCAAATATAAATAGAGACAAAATAATTTCTTACAGAAGTTTAATGTGAAAAGCAAATTATTAACAATAGATCAGAAGTACCAGAGGACAGAGAAAGATAGAGAAGAATTGGATAGAGACTGACATATCACAGGATGCTGGTCAGGGAAGAGAACTTTTAGCCTGGGCCTCAGAGTCCAGAATTATTAGTAGCTTAGACAACAGATTGCCATATCCTTTTGCAGATGAAGAGGCAATATCAATATGATTATTCTTGAAAAATATAAAAGACTGAGGTAGGAAGAAGATAATCAGTCAGCATAAGTGAAAGACATGATTTGAACTCAGCTCTCTAAGCCTTTCAGGTCAACTCTCTATTTACTACACTATGTTCTAACCCTAGTTTAACTATTTAAAAAATTCATCTTCCTAGTTTGATAAGACCCATTTAAACATAGAAGCTTCAAACTATATGTTTAAATTTGGCCAAACACGGCTGATAGTAAGAACATAACAATGAACATTTATTAAGCAGTTAGTTTGTGCAAGAGACCTACATTACAAGTTAGGAGAGAAATAAAATTTAGCTATATATAGCCTCTGTCCTCGTGCAGATTTACAATCTAGAGGAATAATAGCACAGATAACCAAAGTGCAACAAATATCTTGTTGAACAACATAAACTTGAGATGTTTGTCATATTTTGCTTATTTCTTGTGCATATAAATGAACAGTAGAGAAGGAGAGTGCTCTTTTTTAAAAACAAATTATTTGCTTCACCCAGAGAGTTGGACCTTGATCGTAGAGTCATTAGAGCAAAGTGGAGAGACCAATACCAGATAAACCTATCAAAAGAAACTGCTGAAGCCCAGGTACTCCTAGTTAAAAACAAAAACAAAACAAAACAAAAACAAATTTCTTAAGGCCTTAGTTAAATGGACCTGCTAGCTTTCTCCCATTCATGACTGTTCATCTTTCTCCTCCAATTATTGGTACAAGTGTTCTCCCATGTCTGCAGTGCAGTACACCTTCTCACCTTTTCCTCCCATAATCAGTAGCTTTTTTCAAAGTACACTTCCCAAACTGCCTCCCAACACTAGGATTTTCTAAATCCTTCCTCTCCTCACATTGGACCATCACTCTTCTCTCCAGTTAGTAGCACTCTTTTTCACTTTAAATTATTTTGCATTACTTTGCATAAACTTCTTTCTGTATTTATTGCTTATCTTGCTCAAATTTCCAATTGAATGGGGAAGTTGCAGAGAAGCAAATTTAGATTTGATATCCAAAATAACTTCCTATCAGAGCTGTCTCAAAGTAGAAAGGGTTGCTCCAGAAGCTAGCTAGTGATTCTCAAATCAAGGCAATATGGTGCTGCTTTTTTTTTTTTTTTTTTTAATGCTAAAGTGATGATTTTCAGCTATAAGAAGATTGAACTGGCTGGTCCCTGAGATCTCTTCCAATTCTGAGATTTTATGCTCTGTGATTACCTATTCTGCCCACTTCATAGGGTTGTTAATAGGATTAAATGAGATAATGAATACCAAAGCTCTTTGAAAATTATCATCTGCATTTTTATCCTGTGGGCAATAGAAAGTCTGTTCAGAAACATGTGTACATTCTATCTAGTCATCTACACGCTTAGATGGACTCTTTGAGATTCTGAAGGATTTTAATGTCATTATTAAAGGGAAAAAATAAAAAACTCCTTGAAAGACCAACTTGGAAACACTTTATGATTACAGTAAATTACTTTGAACTCATAGTGATAAAGCAGATTCTCAGTGAAGCTAGCTTATCAGTAATTCTATAACAGCAGAATGGAAAAGCTACTGGCTTAATTGAATATTTGATTCAGAAAAATCAAATGAGATTTGATGTTCTCTTCTTTTTTCAAATCCTATTCATGCATTCAAACCCACCCACGTACAAATCTGATGATGGTAGAAAAAATATAGTAAATGAACTGTAATAAGTATTTTCAAAAACTTTAAGGTTGTGAATGCAAAATGAATCAAAACTCATCAACTGGGCAATGTTGTACAGTACTCTGAATGTAAATAATGGTTATTATTAATAAATGGTTATCAAACAACACTTTTTTATTAAGTGCCTACTGTGTGCTAGCATAAAGAGTCATTAGATAAATAGCAAGAAAGCCATTAGAGAAATAAATTTTTAATTAGAAGTTTTGTTTTGTTTTTCATTTATAATGGTGGTTTTCTATATTATGTGGCACTCCTTTAAAATTATAGATTATTCTTACTATAATTAGATGGGGGGCAACACTTTATAGTAAAGTTCTAGACTTTGAAACAGGGATATCTAGCCTGGATTAAAACCATAACTTTGAAATTTACTAGTTATGTGACCATGAATATGGCATTTCTCTGAACCTTAAGATAACATTCTAAAATTATAAATTTTATAAAGATTGTGATTTGAGAGGAAAATATTCTCACAATGGAAATTGTACATCTTTGAAATTGATTAAGTAGATAGAATTTAAATCTTCAGGCAAAATGGCACTTGAGTTTTGGAAAGAAAGCCTTTTAACATTTCTTCTTCCCTTTTGTATATTTAATATACCAATTCTTGCAGTTAAAAAAATTTTCTTGTTTTGTCATTGTTGAGTCATTTCAGTTATGCCTAATTCTTTGTGACCCTTTTGGGGGATTTTTTGTGGCAAAGGTACTAGAGTAGCTTTGCCATATTTTTCTCCAACCCATATTACAAATGAGAAACTAAGGCAAAGAGGGTTAGATGATTTGCCTAGGGTCAAACAGATGGTTAAGTGTCTGAGATAGGATTTGAATTCATGAAAATGAGTTTTCCTTTTCCAATCATGTTCTATCCGTTGCACCACCTAGCTGCCCAGAAATACCTAGAAACATGATCAAAATTTTATGTAACTAAAAATCAATATAATTGATTGCCCTGAAAAATATAGATATGAATATATATTTGATAGAATCACACATTTAGGCTTATGTGTTTTAGACCTGGTGAATTTAAGAGTTCTGCAGAACAAGTTGGAGATGTGCAATAAGCAGTTGGCAATATGGAACTGGAATTTAGGAATGTAATTATGGTTAGGAATATAAATATGAAAGTCATTAGTGTGGGCATGACAATTAAATCCATATAACCTGATTAGATCACTAAGAGATAATGTGCATAGAGAAAAAAGTGAACCTTGGAATATTTAAATTTAGAGGACATTATATGACTAGTAAAGAAAACTAAGGAATCAATTAACAAGAGCAAAATAAGAAATGATATATGACAATGATCAAAGGGGTGTGTGTGTGTGTGTGTGTGTGTGTATAATGGCATAATCACTTCTGAAAATAATTCAAATTGAGAGAAAGATAGTTCTTAAGAGTTGAATAGCATGGAGAACTAGGAGTTTAGAGTGTTTGGGGGAACATTAATTTGTTTTGCTAGTGTCACCCATTATTGGGCAGGATTTATTTTTTTATTTTTTTATTTTTGCCAAAGGACTATTGTGAATCAAGTTGGTTGATTAGTGGATTATTGTCCTTACTTGAAGGGGACCAAAATGACATTATTATGTTAGAGTGTACTTACAATCTATCTTACTGTAGCTGATCAGACCCATAGGAACTCAAAAGGCTGTATCATAGAGTGGGGTACAAATAGTCTATATTAACATTTAGAGTAGCAGTGTCTCTAAATTTATGCATTTCGCATTTCTTTTGAGCTATTGTAATTCTGCTTTGCTCATAGAGCACAGTATCTTCTTTAATACAGGCACACTATAATGAGCAATCCTGTGTCATTGTCTCTCATGTTTCACAATCAAGTCCAAAGTTCTTCAGGAGACTTTGAAAGTGTCCTTATATCACTTCTGACTTCCATGTGATTGCTTGCCTTGTGTGAGTTCTCTGTAAAATAGTCTTTTAGGCAAACATACATTGACATTTGAACAATGTGGCCAACCCATCAAAGTTGTACTATGCAGTAGAGTTGGAATACTTGGTGGTTCAGCTGGAGAAAAGACCTCAGTGTTCAGTACTTTATCTTGCCAGGTGATCTTCAGAATCTTTCTAAAACAATTCAAATGGAAACAATTCTGTTAAGGACCACACCTAAGTGTGAAACTCAGAAAGCCTCTAAAGGATTAAAGGGTATTAAGAGACAGGTCAGTTCTCTGAAAACCTCCACAGCTGTGAATCATAACACACTAGAAGGAATTGCAATTCAGACTTTACTGATGCAGATGTTGCTTGTGAATTAGGAATGAAATAAATTGGAGGCAAGAGAGAAGAGGAGAGAAGTCAGAGAATGCAACTGCCTTTCAATCTCTTTGGATTGTTATCATCCTCTCACATGAAGGGATCTATTCTGCTGGTCAGAATTAGATCCTCAGCACTCACTTGCAGATGGTTTCCATAACATCCAGTAGCCACTAGCAGATTGCTCCCAAAACACAATTCAATTTCCTGATGTGGCACTAATGAACTATTGAGGTTTCACATGTATGAGGCCAACATGAGTCAGATATTGAATCTGAAATGAAAAGAAAGAATGACTCGGAAGTGGTAGATAACAGCCAACAGAACTGAAATAGGGCAAATTTAAATGAACCTCAGTGGAAGAGAACTTGCCAAATAATTATAGAAATGAAAGTTTGAAAATGGTAATGGGGAACGAGAAATCTCATGATTTCCCCTCCAGGACTAGTGTGATTGAAATAAAGTACAACCATGTCTGGAAAGTATATAGGGATATGGTGTTACGGAGTAAATAAGTTTTGTTTGTTGTTATTTTGTTTGTGAATGCCAGAAAATAAAAATAATAGAGAAGAAAGAGATTCAAAATGAAGGGAAGTTTGTTAAGTATGAAATGGAAAATCCAAAATGCTCAATGGAAGTAGTGGATAGATCTGAATAGGTAGGTTTGAGATGGATAAGGAAAAGAGATTAGGCAGGGAAGCTTGAAGAAGTGAGCATTTTATTTTTAGGTAGCTTGGGATTCTGCATGACTTTGAGAGAGTAAGAAAAAAGTAAGAATTAGCTAAGCACAGGAGAAAAGTCTTGGTAGAGTAAGAACATTCTCTGTTCTGGCTACATCTCTATTCATAGCAGTCACACGTCCACTTGGTGACCTTTTGGTTTGGCTGTTTTCAGCATCCCCTTAGAGGTCTGAAGGTGGTAGGATATGCTGGGCTTCTACTGAGTGGTCATATAGTCTGTGCTTAACATAGCTCCTCAGCACTTAGCACAGTATCTGACACATTGTGGCACTAATGAAATTTTTATCAAATGATACCTATCTTCCTTTTAGTACTATGGGAGCAGTCTGACTACCGCCAACTTCAGTGGGTGTTCCCTAGTCCTGGTTGTACTCATCTTTTGCTCAGTTACTAGGGGTAGACTGGCTATTCTGGTCTTTCATGGATTAGTCAGGCAGGGCAACTGAATCCAGACTCTCTTGTGTCTGCCTTGATGTCATATTGGTGCTCTGGCTTGCTGGGCCTGTTCTGAATGGTCAAGCAATTTGATTGCATCTGACTTCTTGGTTTCCCCTATAAGACTATAAATTACAAGGGAGTTGCCTATCTGCTATAGAATGAATGAATGAAATTCTCAATATTGATGCAATCTTAGATCTAGACATTAAAAATAGACAATGTAAAACCACATCTTTTCCTTAATGACTTCCAATGGTCACTGTCATTTTTGCAGACATTAATGAATGTGACGATCAAATGAACCCCGCCTGCCATGCCTCTGCTAAGTGCAAAAACATCAAAGGCAGCTACCAATGTGTCTGCACAGACCCATATGAATTAGGAGAGGATGAAAGAACCTGTATAGGTAAGACTCTTTTAATGAGTATGGGTTTGCCCTGAGTCTTTTGAATTTCTGTCACTGTTAGTGGTTTCTCCCTGGAATGACCTCCCAGTACTTTATACTCCTCTTGTAAAATTAGAATCATTGAATTATAGTCTTTAGAGATAGAAGAAACCTTAGCAGCATTTAATCTAACTCTTTCTTTTTACAGATGGTAATGCTGAAGGCCTGACTGTAATGCTCGCTCTGCTGGAGTCAGTAGTATATCTGTATTTAAAACTAGGTCTTCTACCTCAAATTCAATACTTTTTTAATACCACACAACTTAGCCTATGCCATAATATTTTAATTTCTCTTATACTTACCTTCTCTCCTAGACTTTAAGTTCCTTGAGGGCATAGATCATATATTATTTATCTTTCTGTTATCTTCAACACTTAGTACCAAGCATTATTACAGGAGGCTCTCAATAAACATTTGTTAAATGGATGAGCAAATGAATTCCTCAATATTCAGATCACAATTATCAGTGTTGTGTACATGCCTACATCCATGCTAATAGACACAGTGGAAAAGAGCATTTTAAAAGTCCAAATAAGTCAAAAGACTTTTCTATTTGGTTTAGACAGGAAATAAATCATGTTTTTGTAGCTGTTTTGCCATCCTAATTCTATTGTTCAAGCTAATTAGTTTGAATTCCCTGAATGCATGAGGGTAAGGACTGTCTTATACTTCTTTTTAAATCTCCAGTGCTTAGCATAGTGCCTGGCATTTATTCCTTAAAAATATATATATTGACTGATTATGTGGGAGTAGGTAGAAGAAGCTGGAAATGGTAGGAAACCAGTCCAGGATTAAACTTGATTTACAAAGAAGTTGCAGAAGAAACTGTTCTCATACTTAGTATTCAGTATTTACTATGTTTTGTGTAAAGCTCAACTTAAAAATAAAAATTTTAATTGTCAGTCATACTAATTTCCAAATCTTCCTAGCACAGAGCTCTCCATTGTAACAGAAAAAGTATTGCTTAACCAAATGCAACATTGTGTACCCAGAGATCACTATGTCTCTATTTGTCTTCAGGGAGTCACATTTGGTCTTTGTATTAAATATGTTCAAGGGCTTTTTAGTGTTGTTCTCCCTTAAATTATTATAGTATTCTTAATATTGTTTCCATGATTCTGTTTTCCTCACTCTGTATCCTTTATTACTAGTACCTCAAAGCTTCTCTAAAATTCAAATATTGTTGCTTTTTTACGGTAGAACAATATTCTATTCCATTTGTAAAGAACTTAGCCTCTGAAAGCTTAACTCTTAATCAAAGGCAGTAATAAGGTATAAAACTACCTGGAAAACAAAATGTAACCAGGTCCAGTGTTCCCTTAATTTAATACAAAGACGTTTCTTGACTGAATTGAAAGGTAGCCAGGCCACTGGCTGAAGCAAGTCTTAGAGGCATCTAAGTAACAAAGTATATAATGGTGGACCTGCAGGCAAGAAAATATGAGTTCAAATTTGACCTAAGATATTTACTGCTATGCCACTTAATCTCTGTCTTCCTCAATTTTCTCAATAAAATGGGAATAATAACAGCAACCATCTTCCAGGGGAGAATAACAGTACCTATGTCCCAGAATTGTTGTATGAATCAAATAAGTTAATATATGTAAAGCACTTAACACAGTAACTGGCATAGTAGATAATAAATGCTTCTATGAGTAATTAGCCATATTCCCAGGCAACCCTTCAAATGCAAAATATTCAAGAGATTTCAATGTTCCAGGTATTCCAGGCCTAAATCATCTTTGTAAAATATGACCCACACACATAGAAGAAAGCACAAAATTCTCAGGGAAGATCTTTTCTGATTATCCATTCATTGATTTTAGCACTTAGTTAAAAAACTCCTTCCTCAGTAGGAGGAATTCAATTAAAGATGTTTAAGACATAGTTGAGGCAGTGCAGATGAAATCAGAAAATGGCAATGATCCTAGAGGAAACAGTTTCAAGGAGTATGGCCTCTGGTGGCAGAGAATAAAACAAGTGGTAGGTTCAAGAGAATTAACCATATTGAATGAGAAACCATACATGTTCCCTACACGTTTGCCTTAACACCAAAGATTATAAGGGCAAATGTTTTATAGCTATGATTTTTAACTATGTAATTTTAGTAAATTTCATTGTTTTAAGCTAATTGTGTCTATTTGATTACTGTTAATAGAAAGTACACTGATGGGGACTGGATTATTTCCCCAGTTTGGTACTCATAAGATGGGCACTGATATGAGCAACTTCTACTCCCCTGAATTCAAAGATTCTTCTCTGGATCTGTACACTCAACATGATAGTTCATGAGCCCCACCTGTGTACTTTCCATTAACAGTCAGTCAACTATAGTTCATTTCTCCCATAATCCTGGGGCACACTATTCCACAAATATACATAGTCTTTATGGAAAAGTGGGCCCAGACTTGGAATATACTAGTGGTGAACTTCATATGTAGAGAACACATATGGTCAAAGAAATTCATGCCTCTGATAGTGTGGAACCTCAATATCCTTCTTGATTTCAAAGAATTTTCATGCAGCTTCCCTCTGGGTTCAGCATCTTTGTTTCATGAGTAAGCCATTCAGCTTGCATAAAACTACCAATATAGGAGATGAACTTTCACATATGAGGAACACTAAATAGGCCAATTTGTCTAGAACATAAAGTGTATGAAAAAGAGTAATGTGTAGTAATTTTTGAGAAAGTAAGCTAGAGACAGGTCTTTGAATTACAAATAGAAAATTTTTTATTTTTGTCCTAGAAGGAATCAGGAGCCAAGGGAGCTTTGTGAGTAGGGAAATGTCATGGTCAGACCTGTGCTTTAAGAATGTCAATTTGGTACCTCTGTGAAAGACAGATTAGAGGGACAAGATGCAACAGAAAGATCAATTAAGACTAATACTGAGATAGATAAAACTAACAGGGATTTAGATTGGGGCATCCTGTATCAGTAATTAAGATAAAAAATATATTGCTTCAAAATAATCAGGCCAAACATTCTTTGGCCTACAGAGACAAAGGCATCAGTGTGTAAACTAATATTATTTTCTGTTAACCTTGAAAAGATTATGACTTTATTAGGTTTGCATTAATGAATTAAAGTACAGGTCTACAGAATGTCATTTTGTGATGGAGAAGTCCTGCTACTAAATGCTCCCCGACTGAAATAATCCAAATGAGAGGTAATTAGGGCTGGACTAAAGTGGTGGCTATATAAGTAGAGAAAAGAGAATGAATTCCATAGCTGTTGTGGAACTAGAATCAATAAAACTTGGGAAATTATTTGATATGAGCAATTAGAAATACGTAAAAGGCAAGAATGACTGAAGCATTTCAAATATTGGTCACTAAAAGGATGTTTGTGCCCTCAACAAAAGCACAGAACTGAGAAATAGGAGTGGATTTAGAGGGAAAAATAATGAGTTCTACTTTAGACATGTTAGCTCTAAGATAACTGTGGGACGTAGGTAGAAAAGATGATGAGGAACTGAGACTCAGGAGGACATAGAAATTTAGAAGTCATATGCAGATAGATGAATCCTAAATCTAGTTAATACTGAAAGTTAACAAGACCATGAAGAGTAAGCAAGTAGAAAAAGAAAATGGCCCCAGACTTAGCAGACTTCTACATGGTTCCTCATCATCAGATAAATGAACCTGCTCATCTATCCCTCATTTTTGATTGCTACATAATTTATGGCAGTTTAAGAACAGGGCACAGGCAAGACATTAAATATGTCTCAAATTTTCCAATAAACTCTTGATTTAGAATATTCTAGTTCCTCATCCTCATAAAACATGTCCCACAAGTAGCAATGTTTCAGGAATAGAGTGCTTTAAGTCAATGAGTACACTAAAAGTATAGATGTCACATAAGATTGATAGCCATAATTGAAGGAGAATTATAGCATGAGAAACATGGCAACTATTCATGAAAATGTGCAGACAGGTCTATATTGTATACTATCTTAGTCAAGGATTTCATTCATATGTATTTAATGGGAGCAGTGTGGTAGCAGCAATGAGTAGATGGAAATGACTGGTTTCAAGTCAGGAAGAATTCAAACACTAAGGTGGTTGTGCTGTGTGTTTTTGTTTGTTTGTTTGTTTGTTTTGTTTTTAAGTCCGTAGTACTGTAGCAGCAAAGCAAAGGTAATCAATTATGATAGGAGATAATGATGAGAGATGTTTACAAATATTACTTTCTGTGGTCACTTTGCCTATAATACAGTCATTTCAAGTATATTCAAACTTAATCATAAATTCTTATTTAAAAAAATCAAGGGAGAACAACCATATGTCTGAGTTAGGGTTCACGAAATAAGCTCAGCTTGTTTTTGTAAATACTATGCCTTGGAGCTGAATAACATTTTCCCTTTCTGTCTACCAATCTTTGTTCATTACTTCCTTCAAAACCTATCTCAAAATTCATTTTTTCCACTTTTTCTGTATTTGGTATCATTTTATAGTCTACGATATATTAGAAGGAAATATAGAAGGAAACACCTCTGTCTCCATCAAATCAGAATTTGAAATGACCCCCAGGTCAGTGGACAGATCAACATAAGTAGGTTGCAATACATTCCCACAATAATTTGCTTGCCACATCATTGTGGTATGCTAGACAGAGTGTTAGATTTGGAATCAAGAATACCTAGAATGAAATTCTATATCTGTAACCTCCTATTTATATGTCAATTCACTTAAATTCTGTGAGAGGCAACTTTTTACAACTAAAAGTTACAGTTAGGTTCTGATATGTATCATAGATACTACAGATAAACTTGACATAACTGGTGTAAGAAATGATATAAAAGAGTCACATTTGAGAGAATTTGAGAGAGAACATGAATAGCCTGACTGTTGCAAAGACACTAATAGAATACTAAAAGACCTAAACACTATATAGAACGTATCCTCTATGGGAAGATTCATGGGCAGATGTAGATTCTAGCAGCACAAGATGGGAAACCATAAATAAATGATTTGCAATCTACAACATTGGTGGAGCACCCACATCAAGAAAAACATGAACCCACTAAAACTTTATATTAATTAGCTACTTAATTATAAACTACTTGATATCAAGGACTATATTTTTTCAACTTTTGAATTTCCTCCCCCTCAGCATCGAGAATAATGCTATACACACTAGGGGTGGCCAATAAGTGCTTTTTGATTGACTACTAGTAATAATGGAATGACAGAAAGCACAAACACACTGTGAGTGAAATGTAGAATGTAATGTAATATAATCAGGTATAATTAGACATTAGTCATGCAAGTAGAGATTAATTGAAAAAGAAAAGGGAGGCTTGAGTATATGAATGAAGTAATAACAATCCTGATTTAATCAGGCAGTAGTAAAGTCCATTGTCTATTACTTATAGATTTTGTCATCTGAAATAAAGCCATGTAACTGGACAAGCACTGCTTTTACTTAGTCAGATCTGAAGATGTTAAATGCATGAGATTTAGAATTGTGGGTATCCAATTTCATTTCAGAATATGCATATTTGTGTACACCTGCCTCTGTTAGTTTCAAGATATCAATGAACAGAGGCATAGTCTCATCCACCTTGAATGAATGAATCAATCAACTTTTATTAAGTGCCTACTATGACTTTGAACTTCATGAATTTGCACTTGTTTGATATTTCCTGAAATTACTTCAGTGAGGTATTTGTTGACTTATCAATAGGTTATAAACGTCTGGAGAGCAAAACTTTCGTATTTCATTTTCAACCATCCTCCTGCTTCCCTTCACAAATTTAAGTACTTAGTTGACAGTCAACAAATAGTGTCAGAAGTGAAAATGTTAAAGGCAGGCAGCAGTTTGCCTTTGAGTTTATGATGTTTTTAACATTAGAGACATTATTCCAAAGACCCTAAAAAAAGAGATTCATTTGCTGGAATACTAGAGAAAGTCCTGTGTTACCTTTCTATCAACTTTTCATTGATGAGGTTAATGAATCTGGCTAACTGCATTAAGGATGAAATGAAAGCTTTTCTGATTCACATTCAAAGCTCTTCATTATGTGTACCTTTCTGTTCTTTTCAGTCTTCCTAAACTTTGTTTCCCTACCTTCACTCTATTTTCCAGCTACAAATGGGACCATTTGTTCCTTGCACATGACACTCCATCTCCACAGTCCATAGCTTTGTTTTACCCATCCTCCATGTCTGAATTGCTCTATCTCTTCACCTCTATCATTTAGTTTTCCTGAATTCCTTCAATAAGTTGTTTAACCCACAACTTTTACTCTCAAGACCATGCAGAATATACCTAATCTAGAGAAAACTATTTTTTAAAGAGGAGAAGTTCTTAATCTTGGAAGAATTCAGTCTGTGGCTCTTAAACCCAAATGTGACCACTATCATAACACAGTGATTGAACAGGAAACCTGGGAGATAACAGTTTTGAACTCTGTGTTCGCTGTTGCTGCACAGACCCATGGAAGAACATGATTGATGAAACCTGCAAGGTGTTGGTCACATTCAAGCACCTCCTGCTCCAAGAAAGCTTTCAAAAGCTTTTTTCCCATGGCAATTTTGTCTTCTTTAATAAAACAAACTATTTAGTTTCCCCCAAGAAGCTGCACATAAGCCCAGGCAATCTGACTAAAAGCCTCAACATCTCTATTGCTTACAAGGTGGGAAGCTTTATGCACTGTCCTAGTGCATAACACTGCATAAAACTGAGTCGTCATAGTAGTAGTTTCCAGCCCAGCTAGGAGAGGAAGAAATTCTGTCACACTGGTATGGGTTGGAAACTAGCCCTGTGTTTTGGAGTTCTAGGGAAGGGTCTCTTCCTTCATTCTTCTGTGAAAGCACAAGTCAAGAAGGATTCTCTTCCTAATTTAAGGAAAATTCTCTAACTGAAAATGTCCCTGATTATGAAAAATAGAGGCTATTTGGTCCCCTAAAACAAAAGTATCACACTAAAACTAGACCCACTCCACAAAATAGAACCAGATTAAGACATAACTGGAAAATGTTTTACAAAATAAATTAAAAATAAATTAAAATAACATATACTCATGCCTGGTCCACCTAAACAGGATGGTGTCACCAGAATGTACTGTAACTTACAGAAGTAGTTGCTTTGCCAGATAAATAGGTATACTTTAATCATGACTTGAGCTTCTACTATAATGGAAAACTAAGGACTATTTACTTCAACTTGCGTGGAAATACTTAGTTATTACAAAACTAACAAGAACAAACTAAGCAAACCATAGAATATTCAATAAGAGCATCTAATTAAAGTTGAAAAGGAAATTAAATAAATGTTAGAAAAAACCTCAGCAACTATTTTACATGTTTGGGAGTAAGTTCCACTTTGTTCAAACATAGACAGTCTGAAAGAGGATGGTGTCCAAAAAGTCATAGATGATAAAGGTGAGCAGCCTGAGCTCTTTGTGGCCAGGCTTCAGACACTAATCTTCTCTTAATATCCAGCAATACTACCTTGTTAAAATCTGGTAAATTTAGGAGCACAGCCTAGTTATTTCATTGGGTCAAATATAGGCTGCCCTCCTAAAATGAGTGCTGTAGAATCTTAGCTAACCCAGAGAGAAGGTAATTTCACCCAAGTCCTCATTGTATATACAAGAAAGTCTTGACTTGTCTAAGTTCATACAGCTAAGAAGTGTCAGAGCCTGGTCTATAATCCAGATGCTTTTGATTCTTCTCATTTCCAATGTCTTTGAAAGAAGAGAAATGCATAGTTAACAATGAACAATGGTTATACAAAATTATTAATAAATTTATAGATTAATAAAAAATAAAATACTTTTGATAATAAATAAATTTATAGGTTTACCAACAGGTGAAGATTTTTTTTTTCTTAAAAGTAAGTCAAAAAACAGGTAATTGAGGCACAGAGAAGTTAGGATTTGCATTAATGGAAAGAAGTGTTGACTGATGAAATCTTTTGAAGAAATTTAAAAAATTTGTTCTGTCATTTCAAATAAAGAAATTTTCTTATTTCATATTATAAAAGACTCAACTCAAATTCTACATCCTCTAGGAAACCTCTTTTATCCTCCCCACCCTCATCCTCAGCTAAAATAATCCCATTCTGCTTTGAGATAACCTTCCATATCCTCAGAATATATCTTGTATGCACTTAGTTATATGCACATTGTCTCTTCCATCAGTATGTGAATGACCTCCTGAATAAGAAGACTTTTTTTTTACCTTTCATTTTATCCCCAGCTCCTGGCACAAAGTTAGTATTTAATGAATGCTTTTTGATCAAGTGACTCCAGTTGTCATGTTTGCCTCTGCAGTGACTACAACATAAAAATATTTCCTTTTAACTAAGAATAAGTATGAGTCTTTCTGTCTCAGTAAGCCACCTGAAGCCCAGAATCAGTCTGACTATCATGTGAGGGGAGGCAGTATGATGCAGTGGAAATTGATCTTGATGTCATAAGATCTGACTGAAACCTCCCTCCCCTACTTACATGACCTCGGAGATGTATCTAGACCTCAATTTCCTCATCTATAAAAATGGAGTTGGATTAAATAATCTTGAGATTTAGATCCCATTAGCTTTAAACCCAAAGTTCTTTGAAGTGGCTAACAAACAAAAACACACCAAGTTCCATTTTTCTTCCATCTATTCCTCCAGAGATGACAGTAATTCCTATTTAAAGTATATAATAATGTATAAAAGTATTTAAAATGTATTAATTGTATACGAAAAGTTCCAAAGGGAATTTTACATTTTATTGGATTAAAGTCCCTTCCAAGACCCTCATTTTATAAATGAGAAAAGTGAGAGTCAGAAAGGGGATGTCAGCCCAGTGTCACACAATTAGTAAATAGCAGTTATCACATAATTAGTAAATAGCAGTGTCAGAATCTTCTAGTATCAAACTTTAATTTTTTCAATAAATACTAAAAGAGCTCATGCTACAAACCTAATGCTTCACTGAGCACTAAGAGAATACCTCTACCAAACTCATAGAGATAAAGGCTTTGGTGTAAGCATAGACAGGCTAAAATCAGAACTGTATTTCCCAAATTTTTATAATCATCTATAAGAACCTTTGTTTTAATCTTACTCTTTTCAAATCATAAGATTCTTAGAACACATGCTCAGTAGATTGGTAATGTATGCCTAAAGATCATAACCTGCATTTATATAGAAAAAAACATTTTACAAGATTAGATCACACACCCCTAAAAAATCCCATGAGGTAGCTGGTACTATTATTATCATTTTATAGATCAAAATTTCTTTAACTGGTGGTCACAACCCCATATGGGGTAATATAACTGAATGTGGGAGTCACAAAATTATAATTTATTATCAGTAAATATTTGATTTGTATACCTATTTTATATACCTATATACTTGAGGCCATGTGAAACATTTCTCAGATGAAAAAGGGTTGAGAGTAGAAAAAATTTAAGAAATCCTGCTATAGATGAAGAAATTTATATTCTGAGAGGTTGTCACCTCCTCTGTATTACACAACTAGCAATGGTCTGACATAAGATTCATACCTTAATCTTTCAGATTTTTTTCCAAAACATTTTCATATTTTGCTCTTGACAATATCAAAGATGGATTTTGAATGATCAAAAGAATAACCTAAACAGAAGGACCCTCTTTTACTCACTAGCTATGGATGTCATGTGCCTTTTTAGGCCTTAGTTTTCTCATTTATAAAATGAAGGATTTGAATTAGTATTCTCTAAGGTCCTTTTTCTCTGAATTATATGATGCTGAACCAAAAACTATCCTATCTGTACAGTTATGAACCTCTCTGCTCTCCGCTTACTTTCTTTTACTGCTGATCTTTTCTTTCTCACTCTATTTTTCCCCTATTCAATTCTTTCCTTTGATATCTGGCTTTTCAGGTTAGCAATTTCTTTTTCCCTTCCTTTTTTCTTTTAGTCTGCTTACTCACCATTTTTGTATACTATTTATTTTCCAGCTATTCCCTGAGTAGTTCTCAGTTTTCTCCTCTTCCCTTCATTTTATGTTTTCTTAACCTTAGATTTTATTAATATTTCCGATCCATTTGAAATGGTTTTTTTCTGCTCTCTTCACTCAAAATCAGACTATAAATCTATTGATATTATTGACAACAATATGTCTCTCTCCTTCTCCCCCACCTTACAACCCTACTCCAATAAATCCTCACATGGAAAAATCTATAGAAAATTACAGCTCTTGAGGTCAAGTAAAAATTCTGCATGTTTTCTAAAATAATTATTCAGATGCAAATGAGATGGACCAACTGGAACCAGTGTTGTACACTATTATAAATTGACATTCCATAGGCCTGTTCTTTTAATTCCTTACTTCAAATCTAATAAAATCACAATCTTTCTAAGGTGAATTGAAATGAGTGTTAGTCAACATTCTGATGCCTTCATCACTATTGACCAGGGAAGCTTTGAACAGATTATTTTGAGCAATAGCTTTTCACTTCATTAACTAACTATAGGAAGCCTTGAACTATAAAATTCTAATGCTTTTTTTTTTCAAATACCATGAAAGGCTTGTGGGTTGAGAGCTACCAGGAATCTTAAAAATCATCTAGTTCAACTTTTTTCTTTTATAGATGAAGAAACAATTATAGAGAGGTTGTTACTTACCCAAAGTCAAACTATAATAACTCATACTTACATAGTGTTTTAAAGTTTGCCAAGTACTTTTTTTTTCTCCTCACAATCATCCTGAGAAGGAAGTATTGTTTACTGGTGAGTCAATCAGACAAAAAAAGTTTTTATTCATTGCTTACTATGTGCAAATGTTATCATATCCATTGTACAGATGAGAAAACTGAATCAGAGTTCAGTGACTTGACCAAAGGTCTGTGCAGAGCATGGGAAAAGCAAAGAAAGGCAAAGACTCTCTGCCCTTCAGAAGTTTATGTTCAAAGAGGGATATGATATATATATATATATATATATATATATATATGTTTGGCAATCTTATGGGAAGGCACTAGTATCTTGGAAAAATGAGAAATGGTCTCCTAATAAAGGTGTTATTTGAGGTACCTTGAAAAAAACAGGAGAGTTAAGAGGAGAAAAAGAATTGGTTAAATTCCACATACAGGGGAGAGCCTGTGCAGAAGATCAGAAATAGGGATGCAGTGCAGTGTGTGATATATAGCAAGTGGGCCAAGTTCTTAAGAGTATGTAGACAGAAGAAAAGTGTAGGAAGACTGGAACAGTAAGAAAAAGTTATACTATGAAGAGCTTTAAGTAACAAGCAGAAGATTTTTAAATTTCACCCTGTATGCAGTAGAGAGCTACGAGAGCTCACTGATCAGGGGAGGTGACATGGTTAAATCTACACTTTAGAAAAATCACCTTGCCAACTGAGTGGAGAAAGTAGATTGGAATCAGGAGAGACTTGTAGCAGAGAGACCATTTAAAAGGCTATCATATAGTCCAGGAAAGGTGATGAGGCCCTGGCTACCATGTGAATAGAGAGCAAAGGATTTTGAAATGAGATGCTGGGAAAGTAGAAATAAGATTTGGCAAGATTTAATGTGGGTTGAATATGTATGAAGAATCAAGGATGGCACAGCAGTTGTGAACCTCGGAGACCAGAGGATAGTAGTGCCCTTAAAAGTGGTAGAGGTGCTCAAAAGAGTGAAAGATTTGGTGTGATAGTAAATTCCATTTGGGACATATTATATTTAAGATGCTTACAATGTAGCCAGTATTTCAAATATCATCATGCCCCTTGTATAGATGAGAAAACTGAATAAGAGTTCAGTGATTTGACTAAGGTCAAATAGTAAAACAATGTCCCTTTTTTATTACATGATAGTGTTTGAATTTTTTTTTTCTTTTTATAAGTATCCTATGAAATAAATGTTGCAAGTATTAGTATCCTCCTTTTACAGATGAAGATGAGACATAAAGAATCCAAATGGTTTATCCAAGGTTACACAACTACTAAGTGCTAGTCAGGCTTTAAAAATTGAAGTCTTTCTGACTCCAAGTCCATAGCATTGTAAACTGATCTTCCTGTTATTGTTTACTCATATCTGACTCTCATGGTTTCATTTGGTTTTTTTCTTGGCAAAGACACTAGAGTGTTTTGTCATTTCCTTTTCCAGCTCATTTTACAGATGAGGAAACTGAGGCAAATAGGGTTATGTGACTTGCCCAGGATCACACAATTAATAAGTGTCTGAGGTTACATTTGAACTGGGGGAAAAGGGTATTCTTGACTCCAAGTTCAGCACATTGTTCCACCTGCCTGCAAACTGATCTTCCCCACCAGATTCCTTTTAAAGTAATTATCAGAATAATGATTTGAATACAGATCAACTGGAGTCTCATTGAGTAGGTACTTTTTCTATTAAACTACTACTACTTCTGTATATATTGCCATTCTTTTCTATTGTATTTTTTATCTTTTACTAAACACTGATTCCTTATGGGTATTTCATAATCAAATATGGGAATCATTGCTTCAGCCCAAGAAAATGTCACATTTCACCCACTCAACAAACATTACCCTGACAAGGTTGGTGGGAGCTGCTGAAGCCTTCTGTTGAAGGAAGTGACTTCATCAGTGAATCCAGCCTGCTCTTTACCAGTGTGCTTCATGTTTCAGGTTATTTTAAGCTGGTCCAAGGAATCACTGAGTCATCCCCACCCTGAGTGGGAGGAATACCATTGACTATCTTGAGAGAAGAAATCATATATATTCTAAGCCCAAAGGCTTAGAATAATTAATATTTTGGGCTACTATATCCTTTTTCTCAGTTATTCTAACTTATTGGGAATAAGAACTTAAATATATTCAAATCAATAAAAGAAAAATGTATTAAGTTGTTTTTTTTAAGTTATGTTAAAAAAACTAAGCAGGCCTGCCCACAAAGAGCTTAGAGTCTCTAGAGGTAGTATAAGGGGGAAAATATTGTAGACAAATAAAGAAATTCAAAGTAATTTTAAGGGAGAAAGAGTCTAAATAATCTAGTATACATCAATGGCTTCTTATAGGACCTAACATCTAAGTTGTATTTCCTTTTGTATGCAGGCTAATAAAGGGAGTTGATAAATTCTGTACCCAAAATTATGTGTTATCTCTATTTAGCTATTAATTTCTTCCCCAAAATAAGTTATCATGTATTTGTTGCATATATTTTCATTTATTTGATATTTATACTTTGTTTTTATATATTCTGATATATGTACATATTTTTTCTTAAAAGGTAGACTCCTTGAGAAAAGGGACTTTTTTTAGGTTCTCTTAGTAGCAGTTTTTATGTGTAATTTTTAATATTTACTTACTTATAATACATATTGATATTTATTTTAATATTTATTTATTTCTCTCCTATCATGTTGGGAGAAAAATCAGAACAAAAGGGAAAAACCATATCATGTGTTATTTATATTCAATCTCCATAGTTCTTTTTGTCTGGATGCAGATGGCATTTTCTATCCAAAGTCTATTGGGATTGTCTTGGATCTGTAAACCACTGAGAAAAACTAAGTCTTTAAAGTTTATTATCACATATTCTTGCTGTTGCTATAATAAAATGTTCTCTTGGTTCTTCACTTAGCATAAGTTCATGTAAGTTTCTACATGCCTTTCTGAAATCATCCTGCTGATTGTTTCTTATAGAACAATAATATTCCATAGCATTCATATACCATGACTCATTCAGTCATTCCCCCAAATGATGGGCATCCATTCATTTTCCAGTTCCTTGCTACTACAAAAAAGGTGTGGCTACAAACATTTTTGCACATGTGGCCCCTTTTCCGTCCTTTATGGTTTCCTTGGGATACAAACCCAGTAGTGGCACTGCTGGATCAAAAGGTATGCACAGTATGATAACATTTTGGGGCATAGTTCTATATTGCTCTCCAAAATGGTTGGATCATTTCAAAACTCTACCAATGCATTAGTGTCCAGGTTTTCCCACATCTTTCCAACATTTATCATTATCTTTTGCTGTCATCTTAGCCAATCTGAGAGGTGTAAGGTGATACCTCAGAGCTGTTTTGATTTACATTTGTCTAATTAAAAGTTATTTAGAGCATTTTAAAATATGACTATTGATGGCTTTAATTCTGTCATCTGAAAATTGTTTGTTCATATACTTTGACCATTTATCAATTGGGGAATGACTTGTAGTCTTATAAATTTGACAAGTTTCTTTATATTTTTTTCTTTTTTTTCCCCTTAAGGCAATTGGGGTTAAGCAACTTGCCCAGGGTCACACAGCTAGGAAGTATTAAGTGTCTGAGGTCACATTTGAACTCAGGTCCTCCTGACTTCAGGGCACCACCTAGATGCCCTCTTTATATATTTCAGAAATGAGACCTTTATCAGAAACATTGGCTCTGAAAATTTTCCCCAGCTTTGCACTTTCTTTTTAATCTTGTTTCTGTTGGATTTGTTTGTGCAAAAAAACTTTTTAATATAATGTAAGCAAAGTTGTCTATTTTGCCTTTCACAATATTTACTAGTTCTCCTTTGATCATAAATTCCTCTCTTCTCCAAAAGTCTGACAGGTAAATTATCCTTTGCTCTCCTAATTTGCTTATGGTATAACCTTTATGCCCAAATTATGTATCCATTTTGATCTTGCTTCGGTATGGGACGTGAGATATAGGTCTATGCTGAGTTTCTGAAATCCAGTTTTACCAGCAATTTTTGCCAAATAATGAGTTCTTATCCTAAAAATTGGAATTTGGGGGTTTATCAAATATTATATTACTATAGGCATTGATTATTGTGTCATGTGTATCTAACCTATTCCACTGATCCACCATTCTATTCATTAGCCAGTACGAAATGGTTTTGATGACTGCTCTTAATAATATAGTTTTAAGTCTAAGCCATTATCCTTTGTATTTTTTTTTCATTAATTTCCTTCATATTCTTTACCTTTCATTCTCCCAGATTAATTTTATTATTTTTCTAGTTCTATAAAATAATTTTTTGGCAGTTTGATTGGCATGGCACAAAAAAAGTAGACCAATTCATGCATAATTGTCATTTTTATTATATTAGCTCGGCCTACCCATGAGCAATTGATACTTTTCCAATCATTTAATCTGAGTTCATTTACATGAGAAGTGTTTTATAATTGCGTTCATATTCCTGGATTTATATTGGCAGGTAGCTATTAAATATTTTATTTTGTCTACACTTATTTTAAACGAAATTTTTCTTTATATCTCTTGCTGCTGGGCTTTGCAAGTAATATATAGAAATGCTAATGATTTGTGTGGGTTTATTTTATATTCTGCAATTTTGCTAAAGCTGTTGTTTCAAGAAGCTTTTGGGTGATTTTCTAGGATTCTTTAAGTACATCATCATATCATCTGCAAATAATGATAGTTTTATTTTGTCATTTCCTATTCTAATTCCTTTCATTGCTTTTTCTTTTCTTATTTCAAAAACCAACATTTCTAGTACAAAGTTGAATAATAGTGGTGATAATAGTGGAAATAAGATCACCCTTGATCTTAGCAGGAATGCATCCAGCTTCTCTCCATTACAAATAATGTTTACTGCAGATTTTATATAGATATTGCTTATTATTTTAAGGAAAGCTCCCTTTTTGTCTATGCTCTCTAGTGTTTTTAATAGGAATAAATGCTGTACTTTGTCAAATGCTTTTTCTGTATGTATTAAGATTATTATAGCATTTCTTTTGGTTTTATTATTGATATGGTCAATTATAATAATAGTTTTCCTGATATTAAACAAGCCTTGTATTCCTGGTCATAATCTCACTTGGTCATAGTGTATTATCCTGGTGATAAGTTGCTGCCATTTCTTTGTTAATATTTTATTTAAATTTTTGCATCAATATTCATTAGGGAGATAAGTCTGTAAGTTTCTTTCTCTGTTTTGGCTCTTTCTGGTTTAAGTATCAGTACCACATTTGTGTCATAGAAGAAATTTGACAGAATTCCTTCTTTATTCTTCCCAATAGTTTACATAGTGTTGGAATTAATTGTTCTTTAAATGTTTGGTAGAATTCACTTTTAAATGTTTGGCAAATTCATCTGGCCCTGGAGATTTTTTTCATACAGAGTTCATTAATGGCTTGATCAATATTTACTTTTCTAAAATCAGAGTAATTCTAAAATTTAAGTAATTTATTTCCTCTTCTGATAACATGGACAATTTATATTTTTGTAAATATTCATCCCTTTCAGTTACACTGTCAGATTTGCTGCCATACAGTTGAGCAAAATAACTCCTAATTATGCTTTAATTTTGTTTTCATTGATGGCAATTTCACCCTTTTCATTATTGATGCTGGTAATTTGATTTTTTTTTTCCTTTGCTTTTTCTGATCAAATTAACCAAAGGTTTATCTATTTTGTTGGGTTTTTCCCCATAAAATGAACTTAGTTTTATTAATTAGTTCAATAGTTTTCTTAGTTTCAATTTTATTAATCTCTCCTTTGAGTTTCAGAATTGGTATTTAATTGGGAGTTTTTAATTTGTTGTTTTTTCTAGCTTTTTTAGTTGCATGCCCAATAAATTGATCTTCTCTTTCTCTATTTTATTCATGTAACTATTTAGAGAAATAAAAATTTCCCTAAGAACTGCTTTGACTGAATCTCATAGGTTTTGGTATGTTGTCTCATTGTCATTCTCTTGAATGAAATTATGGATTGTTTCTGTGATTTGTTGTTTAATTCACTCCTTTAGAATTAATTTATTTAATTTCCAACTGGTCTTTATTCTATTTTTCCCTGGCCTTTTATTGAATACAATTTTATCAAATTTTGGTCTAAAAAGGAGGCATTTACTATTTCTGCCTTTCTACATTTGATTGTGAGGGTTTTATGCCCTAATACATGATCAATTTTTGTGTAGATGCCAAACAAAAAGTGTATTCCTTCCTAACTCTATTTAATTTTTTCCAGAGGACTATCATATCTAGGTTTTCTAGAATTGTATTAATCTCACTAGTTTCTTTCTTGTTTATTTTGTGCTTAAATTTGTCTGATTCTGGGAGGGGAAGGTTGAGGTCCCCCACTAATATAGTTTTGCTTTCTATTTTTTTCCTGTAACTGGCTTAATATCTTCTTTAGGAATTTGCTCTACCACTTGGTGTATATTCATTTAGTATTGTTACTACTTTATTTTTACACAACCCTTTAACAAAATGTACTTTCCTTCCTTTTCTCTTTTAATTAGATCAGTTTTTACTTTTGTTTTTCTGATATCAGAATTGCTACCCCTAATTTTTTTTAACTGCAACTGAAGCATAATAAATTCTGCTTCTGCCTTTTACCTTTACTCTGTATGTGTCTCTCTGTGTCAAATGTGTTTCTTGTAAACAGCATATTTTAGGATTCTGTTTTTTAATCTACTCTGGCATTTGTTTCCATTTTATAGGAGAGTTCATCCCATTCACATTCACAGTTATTATTACCAGCTCTGTATTTCCCTCCATTCTATTTTCTCCTTTGTATAATTTTTTGCTCTCTTTCCACCCCGTCCTTAGTAGTGCTTTTTTAATCCAGCCCCCCCCACCTTATCTTCTATCACCCTTCCCACCTTCTCTTATCTTTTTTATCTAGTGTTTCTTCCCTCACTTCTATCCAGTCCCTCCCTTTCCTTTCCTGTTTTCTTCTCCTACTTGTTTATAGATTTAAATAAATTTCTATACCCAACTGAATTATTGTTATTTTCTTTTTTGAGCCAAAATTAATGAGATCAGGCTTCATATAATGATCATCTCCTTGCTTCTTTCCCTCCCTATTGTAATAGATCTTTTGTGCCTCTTCACATGATTTAATTTGTCCCATTATATCTCCCCTTTCCTCTTCTCCAAATATAGTCATTTTTCATTCCTTTAGTGTCATTTTCTTTTATATTATCACATCACACCATTCACAAGAATACTCTCAGCTCATGGGATGTCCCCTTTAACTGCCCCAATAACAGATACAGTTCTCAAGACTTACAGGTATCATTTTTTTCAACTAGGGACCTTTAAATTTTATATATAATTTACTTGCTGAGTAGCTAATTCCTGGTTACAACTCCAGGTCTTTTGCTTTCCAGTATATGGTATTCCAGGTCCTCCAATTTTCTATTGTAGAAATGCCAGATTCTGGGTAATCCTAATTGTTTCTCCTTAATACTTGAATTGCTTTTGTCTGGAAGCTTTCATTATTTTTTTCCTTAAAATTTTAATTCTGGAGTTTTGCAACAATGTTCCTTGGGGTTTTCCTTGTGGAATCTCTTTCCAAAGGTGATCAGTGATTTCTTTCAATGACTATTTCCCCTTCTGTTTCTAGAATATCAGGGAAGATTTTCTTGATTATCCCTTGAAGAATGCTATTCAGGCTTTTTTTTTAATTATGGCCTTCAGGTAGATCAATGATTTTTAAATCATCTCTTCTAGATCTATATTGTAGGTTGGCTGTTTTTTCAACGAACTATTTTACATTTTCTTCCACTTTTTTACCATTGTTTTTCGTTTGATTGATTCTTGATGTCTCATAAAGCCATTGCCTTCCATTTGCCCTGCTCTGGTTTTTTAATGTGAGATTTCCTTCAGTTAGTTTTTGTATTTCTTTTTCCATGTGATTAATTCTACTTTTGGAGGTGTTGTTTTCTTCAGTGGATTTTTTTTTGCATTTGATGAATTTTATTTTTTAAGAAATTGCCTTTCTATTCTAAGCTGTTGACTCTCTCTTGCATACCTCTCATTTTTTTCTTCTACCTCCCTTATTTGCTTTTTAAAGATTTTTATGAGCACTTCCAAGAAGGCCCTCTGGACTTGAAACCAATTCATATCACTCTTGAAGATTTCATCTGTCAACATTTTATCCACATCTGAGTTGGTGTTTTGGTATTCTCTATCACCATAGTAGCTTTCTATTGGCAAGGGTCTTTTCTGTTTCTTGCTCATTTTCTTTTCTTTTCTTTTGGTATTTCCTCTCTTTTTTAATTTTTTTTTTTTGGTTGAGCTCTGCTCTTGGGGCAAAAGAGGATACTGTCCCAAGCTTTCTGTACTGTTCTGACCCTTGGCTCTGAGCCCGTGTCCCTTGTGTTTGCAAAGTGTAGCTTTATCTGCTCATTCTAGAAATTTGCTTCAGAGTTGGGGCTGGAGGCTATCCCACTGCTCTGCTACTCTACTGAGCCAGGATAGAGGGTTTCAATTGCTGATTTGCTGTGATTAAGAGCTTCTCACTGACTTTCCCAAACTCCATCTCAGCAGGAATGAACACCCCTTTAACTACAATGAGACTACATTTTCTTGAAGTTTTTCCAATCTATCTTCAGGTACAGATTGGTTTCATTCCATTAGACTATATTCAGAAGCTTGGTTTCATGTGGTTTTCTTGACTTCACTCCACCATTTTGGCTCCACTACCAGAATTCTGAAAAGGGACAATTTTCTTTCTTTCTTTTATTAAAGCTTTTTATTTGCAAAACATATGTATGGGTAATTTTTCAACATTAACCCTTGCAGAGCTTTCCATTACAAATTTCTCCCCCCTAATCCCCACCCCTCCCCTAGATGGCAGGAAGTCTACTACATGTTAATTATGTTAAAATACTTGACAAATTGAATATGTGTATACATATTTTTACAGTTATTTTGCTGTGCAAGAAAAGTTGGATCTACAAGAAAAAAAATCTGAGAAGGGAAACATAATGCAAGCAAACATCAATAGAGAACATGAAAATGTTATGTTGTGGTCCAGATTTCATATCCCTCTCTCTAGGTATATGTGGCTTTCTTCACTGAACAAATAGAACTGGTTTGAAACCTTTAATTGTTGAAGAGAGCCATGGAAAAGGGACAATTTTCATATTGGTCTTTGTATTTCCAGTACCTAGAATGATGTGATGCTCATTATTAAATCTAATCCCAAATTCAAGCTAAAGAGAG
This sequence comes from Myrmecobius fasciatus, assembly GCA_023553655.1. Classification (NCBI taxonomy): domain Eukaryota; kingdom Metazoa; phylum Chordata; class Mammalia; order Dasyuromorphia; family Myrmecobiidae; genus Myrmecobius; species Myrmecobius fasciatus. The sequence goes on from JAJPUD010000112.1 coordinate 583,181, forward strand.
AAGCATTTTTATAGAGTATGAGGCCTACAATCAGGAAGATCTGATTTCAATTTTAGTGTAAGACATTTACTACATGTGTGATCCTGAGAGAATCACTTAATTCTTTTCTGCTTCAGTTTCTTCATCTGTAAAATCTGCTAAAAAGAAAATGGCAAACCATTTTAGTATGTTTGCTAAAAAACAATGGTAGCATAGTAGGCCATGCTTGAAAGAACTGCACAACAACAACTAATTATTTCCAATTTGTCATGCATGTAACTTGCTTTGTTTAATTTTGTTTGCATTTTCCCCCATTATATTGCCCTCCTTGAAGGCAGGGGTGTTGTTTTTTTTCTTTTTTTTTTTTTGTATTCCCAGAATTTAGCACAGTTCCTAATACTCAGTAAGTGATTAATAGAGGTTTATTGGATTTAATTGAATTGTTCAGAATAACACCCCTTAAATTGAACAATTCTAACCTGAAATAGATCCAATTATTAAATGATGATATTATAAACTCAAAAAATGTTCTAAGATAACATTTTCCAGCAAATTGTGGATTTGTATCCAAGGGGGAAGTTTCCACACCAGAAATTCTCTAAGTCACAAAGAAATCACAGGTACAAACAAAAAAATCGTCCAGATCAACTTTTTTTTTTATGATGGTATACTTAGAGAACCCTAAAGACTAAAAAACTACTAGAAACAATTCACAACTTTAGCAAAGTTGCAGGATATAAAATAAATCCACATAAATCATCAGCATTTTTATATATTACCAACAAAAGTTCAGCAGAAAGAGATAAAAGAAATTCCATTCAAAATAACTATTGATAGTATAAAATATTTGGGAACCTATCTGCCAAGGGAAATTCAGGAACTATATGAACAAAACTACAAAACACTTTTCACACAAATAAAGTCAGACCTAATCAGTTGGAAAAAATGTCAATTGCTCATGGATGAGCCAAGCAAATATAATAAAAATTACAATACTATCTAAATTAATCTACTTATTTAGTGCCATACCAAACTCTCAAGAAATTATTTTACAGATCTAGAAAAAATAGTAGCAGTGTTCATCTGGAAGAACAAAAGGTCATGAATTTCAAGGGAATTAATGAAAAAAAGTGCTGATGAAGGTGGTCTAGCTGTGCCAGATCTAAAACTATATTATAAAGCAGTGGTTACTGCTTTATAATATATATAAAACCATTTGCTACTGGCTAAGAAATAGAGTAGTTCATCAGTGGAAAAGGATAGGATCACAGGACAAAATAGGCAATAACTATAGTAAGCTACGTTTGACAAACCCAAAGACCCCAGCTTTTGGGATAAGAACTCACTATTTGACAAAAATTGCTGGGGAAATTGGAAACTAGTATGGGAGAAATTTGGGCTTGACCCACATCTAACATTACATATCAAGATAAGATCTAAATGGGTTCATGATTTAGACATAAAGAGTGATATTAAAAGCAAATTAGAGGAACATAGGATAGTTTACCTCTCAAACCTGTGGATAATGAAGGAATTTGTGTCCAAAGAAGAACTGGAACTCTTAACTGAACACCAGATAGATAATTTTGATTATATTAAGTTAAAAAGTTTTTGTACAAAACTAATGCAGACAAGATTAGGAAGGAAACACTAAATTGGGAAATCATTTTTACATTTAAGGGTTCTGATAAAGGCCTCATTTCTAAAATATATAAAGAATTGACTCAAATGTATAAGAATTCAAGCCATTCTCCAAGCGATAAATGGTCAAAGGATATGAACAATTTTTAGATGAAGAAATTAAAACTATTTCTAGTCATATGAAAAGGTGCTCCAAATCACTATTAATCAGAGAAATGCAAATTAAGACAACTGAGATACCACTACACACCTGTCAGATTGGCTAAAATGACAGGAAAAGATAATGACGAATGTTGGAGGGGATGTGGGGAAACTGGGACACTGATACATTGTTGGTGGAACTGTGAATGGATCCAACCATTCTGGAGAACAATTTGGACCTATGCTCAAAAAATTATCAAATTGTGAATACCCTTTGACCCAGCAGTGTTTCTATTGAGCCTTCTTCCAAAGAGATCTTAAAGGAAGGAAAGGGCCCCACATGTGCAAAAATGTTTGTGGCAGCCCTTTTTGTAGTGGCTAGAAACTGGAAACTGAGTGGATGCCCATCAATTGGAGAATGACTGAATAAATTATGATATATGAATGTTATGGAATATTATTGTTCTTTAAGAAACTACCAGCAGGATAATTTCAGAGATCCCTGGAGAGACTTGCATGAACTGATGCTAAGTGAAATGAGCAGAACCACAAGATAATTATACACGGTAACAAGACTATATGATGATCAATTATGATGGACATGGCTCTCTTCAACAGTGAGATGTTTCAAACCAGTTCCAATTGTTCAGTGATGAAGAAAGCCATATACACCCAGGGAGAGGCCTGTGGGATCTGAGTATGAACCACAACATAGCATTTTTACACTTTCTGTTGATGTTTGCTTCCCTTTTGTTTTCCTTCTCAGTTTTTTCTTGTAGATCCTATTTTTCTTGTACAGCAAAATAACTATATAAATATGTATACATAAAAAACTTTACCTTTATAATCTCAAAAAAACAAAAGTATTACATATAAGCATAAGAATAAAAAAGAGAGAGAGAAATGGCTCACATTCAGCTTCCTGTCTATTTGGAAAAAAAATTCCTGACTTCACAACTCTATGAATCAGTTTGGGGGTTATTTTATCTGACTTATTTGATAAGTTACAGGCTACTAAACATATTTTGTCTTGGACATCCATTCAGCAACTTAATTCAGTTTACCTAGTAATCTGAAAGCAGGTTCATGAATGTCTTCTTAATAAAAACAATTTCATAGCTACATGCTAATAAGATACAGCCACTTCATTCACTTCATTAAATCTTTTATATAAAACCTCAAATGTTTTGTTTTATTTTCAAATTCAGATCCAACAGAACTAATTCTGTGACCACGGACAAGTCCCCTTTAAATTCTGAGTTTCAGTTTCTCTTTTCTGTAAAATTAAGGTTTTATACTAGATTAAGAATCTCAAAACTCAGATGGTCTATAGTAGGATGATTATAGTTCCTCTTCACACACTTCTTAATATATTAGACAGTATGGTGTGATAGAAAAAATATTGGATTGGAAATGAATTAGAAGATTTAGATTCAAACCCCATTCTGATACAACTTGCATGGTTATGTAAATTGATTAATCTTTTGGATATTTAGTTTTCTGAACTTTTAAATGAGAAAGTAGGATAAATACATGAGAGCCCTCCAAGTTCTACATCCTATGATTCTAGAATTCTTTTGTTAGAGGAACAAGTAAGTAGAGTAACAGATCTTGGTGAAGAGAGACAAAGCTACAAAATGTACTAACTAATCTGATATACCTAAAATCTAATCTATGTTAGTAGGATAATGGAAAGAATACTGAATTTTGCAAGCTAGGACCCAGGCTTAAATCCTGACTGTCATTTGTCTTTTATCATTTATGATCATACTCTAGTCAATTAACTTGAAAAATATGGTTGGGCTAAATCACATAAAAATTCTTTCTAGGTCTATAGCCTACTTCCCTTTTAATGATGTTAATTACAATCTCTCCATGATTTGTCTTATGGTATGACTTTTGTTCATGTACTCATAAATCCTCCACAAGGTTTTGGATGGTTAGGGCAAGCTCTATTTGAGAGATTTTAGATAGATAGATGGATAGATGGATGAATAGATAAATAGATAGGTAGATACATAGATACATAGATTAGATAGATAGATATGGAGAGTTGGATGGATGGCTGTAGATAAAGAAATAGATAAAGATATTTTAAGGGTTCCTACAATTATCCAGAACTTGATGCAGTCATAACAATAAAAACAAGAAACAAGAATATCTAGAGGAGTTCTTCACATATAGGAAATATTTCTTTATTCCTTACACTGAATATTCCTCATGGTAGGAACAAACATCTTTGTTGAGTCTATACCTCTTTGTTGAGTCTATATCTCTTTGTTATATACCTTGCTAAATAAATAGGGGTTCATCAAACAGTTATTTTTGGTGTTCTCTTTTAAGAAATTTCATATGACTTTGATATTTGTGGGAGAGATTACTTATAGGAAAGAAGAATTCAAGGTGCTGTTTTGATCCATCTAATTCACTACATCTTATAATCAACAAACAAGAAGTCCAGTGTGTACTCTGTACCTTTCAAACAATTATATGACCATAAAGATGTGAGTTATTGCAGAATGTCATTTACAAAGGGCTGCCTATTTTCTTCTCGCACCTTTTTCAAGAATACCCTTGATATTTGTACAGGTTATTCTAATAAACATTTTGTGAAGATAGAAAAGTAGTCGTGGGTTTGTAGCTATTGACATTTTCTTATTCATCTTTTTTAGTAGTAATAATATTCATGATTTTCTTTTACCTATCTCAGTGTAGACAGAAGATTAGAGTAAAAAGAGCACTGGCTCTGAAGTCAAAGGATCAAATCTTACTTTCTATCAATATACCCAATTAATCTTTATGGACATCAGTTTTTTTGTTTGTTTGTGTTTTTTTTTTTTGTTTGTTTTTTTTCCAACTGTAAGATGAAGTAGCTGTACTGGATAGTATCCAAGGTTCCTTCTAGTTCTAGACCAATGATCTCATTTTTGTTGTACCTATATAATTAACTAGTTATTTCCTAGAATATTATTGATTATTTTTATGTGTGATTTTATACATTTGTTTTCCAGATCTAACTTTTTGATCTTTCCATGAAAAAAGTATCCATGACTTGTAGGAACAAGGAATATTTCTAATCTATATGCCTTTGGGCTCACTTATTTTTTAGTTTTGGTTTTTTTTTCAACTTCTTTATGTTTTCATGTATGATCTTTTCCTTGAATGAACTGAATATTAAAGTATATATGGATTTAATTTGGGGTTATCAAGTTCTTCAGAGAATTACTTTACCTTCTCATCCTCTGCAACAGATTATCAGTTGAATTATCATTATCATCATGTCAGACTTTTTGCAAATGCTTTTCATGAGCCCTGAAATAGGAGAAGGCTGTGTCCCATGTATTTATTATTGCCTGTGGACACATGATAAAAACCAATTCCACCAACTCATTTATTTGCCTCTCCAAGGAAAATCTATGAGGCATCCTTCCATGTGGCTGTAACTTCCATTTATATTTTAGTTTTATTGATAATTAGAATGTAAAAGTGGATGTGATTCAGTGCCTCTAACAGTAGACAAGGAGTTCACATTTAGAAGGCTAAGAATTAAGTTAATGTTTATAGATGGTCTAAAATCTATGTGATTCTGTGTATGCAAGTAGGTAACTGCTATAAAGTTATATAGACAACTTAAATTAGAGATCACTAAATCATTTTTGACATCACTTCCAGCCAGGAAGTTCTATAATTCTATAACAAACTCTCCAGATCAAAGACCATCTTGCCTGTTCCAATGAGATGTACTGCTGAGGGCATGTTTTATCACTCTTAAAACTATTAATCATTTTGATCTTTAGAATTTGTTTCAATACAGTTATTGATTATCCCTAAGATGTGCCTTTTCTCTTATTATATCATGGTGGATTCTAATTTAATCCTTAAAAGCTATGTTATTCTCAGAGTTTTTAAAGTCACATTTATAATTAATTGCCTTACTCTATGGGGCGAGAGGATGGGTTATGTGTTTTAACTGAAACAGGATACAGGATCAGCCTCATGTTGAATTTATCTAAGTGTATCTTTGGCATCCTCTAACTTTCCCACTAGGACAGATAGGTAATGGAGTAAATAGAGGCCTTGAGTCAGGAAGACTTGACCTCAGGTACAAATTGTGAGACCCTGGATAAGTCTCAGGGTCAGTTTCCTTATCTGTAAAATCAGGTGGAGAAGGAAATAACAAATAACTCTGATATATTTGCCACAAAAACTCCAAATGGGATCATAAAGAATCAGACACAACTAAAATGATCAAAAAAAACCAAAGAAACAAACAAACAAAAAAAAACTCCCCCAACAAGGCCAAGTCCTTTGTTTTGGTTTCTAATCCTTCCCCCAACCTTGCTCACCTCTACTAAGATATAAATTGATCCAATAATTCTGCAAGGAAATTTGGAGCCATGCAAGCAAATTCTTCATAAGTCTTGAATGACAGATCTCATCACTGCAAATATATGACAAAGAGATAAAAGATAGAGAAGCATGAGATAAAACAAAACATCTGTAGTGGTAATTTTTATGTTTGCAGAAGACCTAGGAAAATATTAGGTGCCCATTCTTTTGGGAGTATCAGGACAAATAGGGTATATTAATGTCATAAAATGTTATTTTGCTCTAATAAAAACACATTCAGATTCAGAAAATTCAGAGAAACATGAAGAAACCTTTATGAACTGATACAAAATAATATTAGTAGAAGCAGGAAAATAACATGCCCAATTATTGAATTACATTTAAAAATATTAAAACAAAAGTTAATGTTATATACTGCTAATATTGAGCATAGAGAGGAAATAAGAAAATGCATCTCTCACTTTTCCATGGATGGAGAAAATATACTATTGGCATACACAAAAATGTATCTTCATTATGGTGCCAGTTAATTTTGCCCATTTTTGCTATTGTCATAAGAAAAGTCTCATTGGGTATATCCAGAAAGAACCATGATAGTAAGCTGCTTGGGCTTTTGTCTCTTTTTTTATATCCCCAGCACTCATTAGAGTACTTGGCACATACTACATGCCTAAAAATGTTTATTGATTAATTTATCTTAATGAATATGTATGGTTAAAACTTTGATTTTTTTTAAATAAATTCAGAATGAATGACGAGGACCATTTCAATCCCAGAAAAGCAACAGTTTTTCAACTATGTTTTAAGATGTCTCTCTTTCCCCTGTCCCCTCACCCCAAACCAAAACATAGTTCATAGTAACAAACATACAGAGTAACAGCTTCATAAAGATAGCCTCACAATTTCATACTATTCATTTGGTAGATAGCTGCATCTAAATGGCAGAATACCATGTGTGTTTAGGGCCCAGAAAACTGAAGAATGGTGGGAAAGAATAGATCTCATTGACTTTTATCCAGAAGCATGTTTTCCTCCATTTGAATAATTCACAGCTCTAATTTATACCCTGAAAGAATTGCTACTTAGCATTCCTGTCTTAAGGCTACTGCACTCTGGAAGCCTTAGTAATAGTAAATAGTGTTGTTGTGACTTTTTATTACACACTGTGGGGGCTCACAGTAAGTTTGCTAATGAGTCTGTGAGCCATAGTGAGAATACAGCTTGACTTCTTCCCAAACCCACATGTTTATCCTTTAAAAAAAAAATGAACAGCTGGAACTTTAAAATGATTGAGATTTTGGGTTTGTGCTCCTCACAGTGATTTTTGAATTATTAGAATATCTTGCAAACTTGCAAGGATTTCAGTCTTCTAACAAGTGTTCTGAAAATTTTGAAGATCTCCAATTCATTATAACTACTCCTCCTCTCCATGTTCTTAAGATCACAGAGCTATGAATCATGTAAATTTAGAAGTGCGATGGGCCTTAAAAACTATCTAGTTCAAGGCTTTTATTTTATAAAAGAAGAAGGTGAGTCCTGGAGAAGTTAAGTGCTCAAAATTACACAGGTAGTAATTAGAATAGTCACAAATGGAACTTATTACTTTAACTCAAAATCTAGACCTTTTTCCACTACACCATCCTGTATATTGAGGAAAGCAATGGGTGTAGAAGTCAAAAGACTGGACTTCAAGTTCCCATTCTGGACTTTGAAGCCAATGTGACCACGAACAACTCACTTTTATTATCTAAAATTCAGTTTCCTCAACGGTAAAATAGAGTGGTTAACATTTGTATTATTTTCACTAGAGGATGATATGAGGAATAAATATATAAATCTTAAAGTATGACCTAAATACAAGCTACATGTACCAGGAATGGAAAAACAAAGCCTCACTGTGTCTCTGAGTCTCTCTCTTATATTCTACTGTTTTACTTTTTTTAAGTCTGAGATTTTCACATGTTGCATGATTCTTATGAACCAAGCTCATGAACTTTTTTTCTTAGCCTCTACTATATCTCGTGCATGATAAGCATTTGATAAGTAAAATGCTTTCTAGCTATGCAAACTTGAGCAATTTCTATAGATATTTATGGGTATTTAGAAATATAGATTTGGAAAGAATGAAAATCAGCATTTTTGCCCCCCCAAAAAAAGACAATCAAAAATATCAGTAACTATAGACCTATGTCTGTATGTTTTTTTTACCTTATAAAGGTAATTTCTTACATTATAAATTTTTTTTCTGAGACAATTGGGGTTAAATGACTTGCTCAGGGTCACATAGCTAGGAAGTGTTAAGTGTCTGATGCCAGATTTGAACTCAGGTCCTCCTGACTTCATGGCTGGTGCTCTATCCACTGCACCATCTAGCTGCCCCATTATAAAATCTTTTGAAGAATTATTTAAGCATGTGTCAAGAGATATTTTTTTTTTAAAATAGGAAGACATGCAAATAATTTTCAATAACTAGCAAGTCATCTTTAGAGAGATACAATTGATAAAAAGATACAGAGAAATAATCTCTTCTATTGCCTATCATTTTTTTGATTAGAAAAAAGCATTCAATGGCTCCTTGTTACCTCTAATATTAAATACGTCCTCTATTTGGCTTTTAAAGTTCTTTACAGTCTGGTAAAGACTTCCTACATTTCCCGGTTTCTTAATAATAATAGATATTGTTTATATATCACTTCAAATTTGCAAAGCACTCAAAAATTTTATCTTTATCCTCATAACAACCCTGGAAAGTAGGTGCTACAATTATCTCCATTTTATAGCTAAAGAACTGAGGCAGAGAGAGGTTAAATGACTTGTCCAGAAACAAACTTAGCTAGTGTATGTCTGAATCCAAACTCACTAGAAAGCACTCCTTATTCATTTCAACCTTTTGGTATCCTTGGCTTCCTCCAAGACATATCTCCATGTCACCTTTGACAAAAAGTCTCTGCCATTTCTCTCAGATATAAAGTTTTCTCCTCTAAGATTAGTTTCCATCTACTTTGAATATATCTTTCATATGTCCATGATTAACTTACTGCTTCTCCATTTGGAATCTGAGTTCTTTGAGAACTCTTTGAGAGTTTCTTTGAGAAACACCTAGTTTTTGCCTTTCTCTAGGTTCTTGGTGTTTAACTTAGTGCTTAACTCATAACAAATGTTTAATAAATACCTTTTGACTAATTGACTAATAGAGAAAAATCAAAGCTTTTCCTCGATCATGAAGTTTCTCATATATCCATTAAGATAATACAAAATCCTTTGATGATTTTTTTAAAAATGTAACACTACCTACTTTATAATTATTAGCATTAATTGAATCAAAAAGAGTTAAATATTTATTCTTCCAGAGATATTTGCCATTGTGATAGAGGATGACTTGTGAAGATCTAAACAGCAGGATTGCCTGTATTGAAATCTTCCAGTCATTCCTGTTTGTGAATGATATTATACTTGTTTGATGCCTCCAGCACATTCCAGAGCTTTCTCAAGAAGAGCCACTAATTACTCAAAATAAAACAGACAACAGTTCATATAGGAAAATCTAAATGGATAAAAATAAATGTCTGTTTTTCAGACCATGGCTCAGTAGAATGACAGTCTATTGGATGAGTTTATTGGTATATGTATTTGGGGCAGGCACTAAAATAGATACTGAGTTGAGCCTAGAATTAAATAAGAGGAATAAGAGGGCTAAATTGCCTTTGAAAAATTGCATCATGTTTTTGATAACCTCAAGAAGCTCCATGGTTAAAAAAAAACACTTTTTTAATGTAAAAGTTCTCCTAGAAAAATTTTATTATTGAAAATACTGACACCACATCACCAAAACTCAAAATTGTGGTTGACCCTTTGGGCAAAAGAGAATTACATATTGGATATAGGTTGGTTCTAGCCTATTGCCAGTAATGACCAATACACAAGAAATGGGGAAGAAGATATCAAAGAAGGAACAGTTAGAGGCAACATAATATTGTTGAAACAGATTTGTACTTATAATCATAAGAACAAATTTAGAGGTGAGAAAGACCTTAGAGGATCTCTAATCCAATCATCTCATTTTACAGATAAGGAAACTAAGACCCAAAAGTTCACCATTTTATCCAAAATCACACAGGTAGTATATGAAAGATATGGGATTTGAACACAGGATATCTGACTGCTTATCCATTGCTTTTTCTGCCAAACAACTCTGCCTCTCTCAGTGACTCATATTCAAAACTTGACTCTGCTTTTTTACTATATGACCTTGGCAAGTTCCTTGACATCTGAGCCTCAATTTTCTCCTCTATAAAATGAGGAATTTGAACTAGGTGACCTCTGAGGTGCCTTCTAGCTCTAGATCATTAGCCCGTATGGTAAAGGACTCACAATGCAAATCACAGATATATAATTCATGTTCAAAACTAGTAACCCCCACAGATTAAAAAGTCCTAGAGGAAAGTCTCCTGCATGTCAGACAGCTCCTCTTACAAAGTTATCTGGGAGAAGATATTCAAGAATTCTACAAGAGAAAGAGACAGGGATAGGATATGATATACTAATAGAAGGAAGATCCCCTTTGATGAGATCATGACTCCAACAGATCATTGGCATATTAAATATTACACATAGAGCTAGAAACCTTAATATGAGGACTCAGCTTTTTATCAGACCTGATGGGAACACCATCCAGAACTATTTAGCAATGTAACTTAATAGATAAAAGGCTGGTAAAATAACTATATATTTTAAAAATATAATTCTATGAAATAAAATTCAGGAATGGAAATGAAAAGTATGGTATAGGATATTTGGGAAAGAATTGTTTGGGATCCACCTGGGGAAAAATGCAGAAGTAGCTTTTTATTTAGTTGACTTTTTTTCTTTATGAGAAGAAAATTTGCCTAACAAGGCATTTGCCTGAGGTTAATGGGTCATTCATTGTGTTGGTATTTCAGACCTTAGTTCTACTTAGTCATTTTCCTTTTCATTGCTCCTTATCATTTTTGATAAAAATTGTTTCATGAATCATTGAGTAACTCCTAGGTGCCCAGGACAGTGTTGATTCTGTGTGCTCAGGTTATTTCTCTCAATTCCTGCTTAGATACTTCAAGGACCTATGATTTCATTAATATGGGTAATGTTTCTGTGAACATAGATTACAACATAGAAGCTGTCTTCATAAATTGCCTAGCCCTAAACATTCACTTCTATAGCCATTCTAGTTAAAAATTACTCCACTTAGTCCTGAGACAATAGGCATTATTCAAAATCTGGCATGACCTTCATTCCACAATGAACAATTGAAGAGTTTTACTAGAGAAAAAAAAAATTAAAGAGACTCAGTGCTTAAGTTTAGAGTTATATAAAAAGTTGGGACCAAAACTGAGATCTGGACTGAAAGACACAGTACCAATTAGTCAGCTCATTGATGGGCAGCTGTGATATGTAAGGTCTTAAAAACATTGGGCTTTAAATAGTGACAAAATAAAATAGCACCGGCCAGTTGAATGTTGAATTTTTTAAAATTAAATTGTGGTTCTATGTCTCAATTCTTTTTTAAAATAAAGTTATAATCACTTACCCTCTATCTTGGAGAGCTGCTTCAACATTATCTTAATGGCTTCCACTATAGGGCTTTTTTATTATGGAAAAGATTCCTAGTAAAGTTATAACATATTTTTCACAAATATTTAATTTTTAGATTGCTTCTGTGAAAAAGAAAATCTGATTGCATTAATATTCTGATACAATTTCAGTTATATAATCCTTTTGCCTTATATTTAAGACTTACTTTTTATTTATTTTTCTTCTCCCTACATAAGTCCAGATTCAATACTCTGTATCAAGCATACTCAGCACAGTTTCTAGTGATGTGATAAGGTGGCAACACACAGAAGGAAATTGACCTTGCTCCAATACATGGCATTGAATTGTTTACAATGCCGCCAAAGCACTCTAATATAGGCATAGAACAAACATTGACAAAATAGTACCCATCTAGTCTACACTGTAACTTTATCAAAAGGAAGGGCACAGGCAGCAGTAATACACAGAAGTCCCCAAACTTTATAAACACAACTGATCCCAGTTATAGATAAGAGACAAACATATCCTGACTTCATCTCAAAGGATAAGAAAGTCAAAACTCATCTATTTCAATGTACCAATAAGTTGAATTATACAAAATTGATAGCATGTCAGGACTTCAAAGAACCTAGAGTCCCCCATAAATATCCTAATTATCTTTTTTTGCATGTACTAGAAAGAGTGATGAGCTCCTCCCTCCAGTCCAGGAGGACTTAAGGAAACTCTGAAGGGGAAAGAAAAGGAAGTTGATAATTAAGCATATGAGCAGCATGACCCAGAGCTGGAGAAAGGGTCAGATAATGGCTCATCATGGGCCCAGACATCTATTGAAAAACACAGAAACAATAGCAACCAGGAAACGCCATACTCAGGTAATCCCACTTGAAACATGGCAGGAGAGAGGGCCAGAAGAGATCTTGGACCACCATTCAGCAGTCAGGGAACTGGCAGAGGAGTCAAAATAGGGGAAAAGGCCAGCATAAACAACATCTGGTTGGGACTTGTCAGGCTCACAAGAAGGAATGGAGTCAATTCTGGTCTTGGGATAGTATAAGAAGGAGATAGGGAAGAGGTCAAGGCCAGCAATAAAATCAAGTCATCAGACTGACCTGAAATCCAAGAAATCCTGTAGAATTCGTATAGAATCTACTCTTAGCCAAGTAATGCCTGCCAATCATCTAAGTATATTAGACTGACCCAAGTCCAAATACCCAATCTAGAAATTCAGACTTGAAGATATGTGCTACAGAAAAAAAATGCTGAATTGGAAAGGTTCGCTCCTGTCAAACAAAACTACCTGCTATGCCTAGACCTTATCCTGAGTTGTGGCTCTTCCTAACTTTGCTAACATAATTTCCTCTTACTTGGAGGGTCCTCCCCCTCTTTACTCTATCTCTAAGTCTCCCAAACTCCATTTCCAATCTCTATCCATTCTTCAAAAACAAATTCAAAATTGGCATTTCTCAAAAAGTTTTCCATGATTTTCCCAGTCAGAAATAATCTTTCCCTCTTCTAAAATTCCATAGTGATTTATATGATTTTTATTATTATTTCTAGTTCCTTTCAACTTTAAATTCATGATTTTCCTTTCATATTCAAATATGTATTATAAGATTGTGCTTGAATACTAGGCAGTATATTAGGCAAAATGATAAAAATGACTAGCATGCTTTACTTGCAATAGGTAAGACCTAAGATCAAATTCCATATTTACCATTTGTTAGTATAAATTGAGTATAAGTAAGTCATGTAATCTCTCTGAGCTTATTTGTATTTGTAAAACAGGGATAATAAAATGTGTGCTATTTGCCTCTTAGGGTTACTATGAGATTCTAATAAAATGTATTTATAAAATATTATACAAACTTTACAGTGTTACATAAATGTCAATTATTACTAGACTATAGGTCTCTGAGTGTAAGAAAGTTGCCCTTTTCTTTTGTTGTATTTCTCCCTGAGTTGTTCTCCCTGAACAAAAGAGGTATCAAATAAAAATAAGTTAAATGAGCAAATAGATTCTTGTGATGGTTGCTGTTGATAGCTCTGAAACAGGAGTATTAAGAGACTCCCTCCTTCACCATAGCCCTCTGCTTTGTTTTCACATTTTAGATTCTGGAAGACTCCCCAGAGGATCATTAGTATCCATCATTTTGGGTGCCATCATGGTCATTGGCTTGATGATGCTCACCTGGATGGTGATTTGCAGGTGGTAAATATTCTCTTTCTTCCATTGTTTGTCTGAACAGGAGGCAATTTTTCTCTCCTTAGGAATATGTCATTAATTAAGTCTCTTTGTTTCTCTGCAGCCAATAGATTATAGGGACTACAGACTCATTTATGTGCCAAGCTATTTTGTACAACCTATTAGACATTCATTCTCTTCATTATGTTGAAAATGAAAGTGTGAGTGATCATTAGCATATCTTCAGTGGATCCAGAGAACTAGGTTATTGAAATGTTCTTTTGTTGTAATAAAAATGATGAACAAAGGTCCCCAGAAAAGAAAGATCATTAACAAATTAAAAGTTAAGGGATGTTGACTATGTGAGAAGGCAAAGTAAGGTTTAAGAATACTGGAAAGGCAAGAAGGAACTAGGTTGTGAAGGGCCTTCAGAGGCAAACAGAAGATTTCAAATATGATCTTGGGGGTAATGATACCAATGAAGTTTGTCAAACAAAAGTGTGATATAATCACACCTGTGTTTTAGGAAGCTCAGTTTGACTGCTGAGTGAAAGATGTGTTGAAGTCAGAAGAGACTAACCACAGGGGTACTATAGTAATCCAAGTGTGACATAACAAGGGTTTGTACAGACTGGTTGCAATATCAGAGGAGGAAAGGAGATATATACCACAGATGTTATAAAAATAGAAACAACAAGAATTAACAACTGACTAGATATGAAAGAAGTGAGAAAGAATGAAGAGTTAAGGATGACACCTAGGTTCCAAGCCTGGTTGATGGCTAGGAAGAAGCGGGTAGCAGTGAAGGGAGGAGAACAGCACAGAAGTTAGGAAGTAGGAAGAGTTTGGCAAGGGTCTAGATATGTTGGGTTTAAATGTCTATGGGACATCTAGTTCAAGATGTCTAATAGATTTTTGGAGATGTAAGATTGGATGTCAAGAAAGAGTTTAGCCCTGGGTAAGTATAGTAGAGGATCATGTTCATAAAGATGAATATTGAAACCATGGGAGCTTAAAAAAATCATCAAATGAAGGGAAATGAGAGTCTAGGGCAGAGTCTTTGGAGATCCCTACAATGAGAAAGTGTCATGTGGATGGATATCCATCAAGGGAGATAGAGGAGAGCTTAGATAGGTAAAAGGAAAACCAGGAGAGAGCAGTAATTATTTTAGGTGAGAATCAATGAAGGTTTCTTCCAGGGTGGTGACCATATGAGTGGAGAGAAGAGACAAAATGAAATGACAATTTTTTTTTGGTAATAGGTTGGATTTTACAGGATTTTGCACTTGATTGGGAGATGGCAAAGAACAGAGAGTAAGGATTTTAGGAAGAAAGATAAATCAAAGATAAATTAAAGATCATAAAACTAGGTACCTGGGAATATGGTAATGTCCCCAAAGGAATTAAGAAAGTTTGGAGAAGGGACATGAGTAGTAAAGAAAATAAAGAGTTCTCTTTTGGACATGATGAGTTTGAGATACCAATGAGATATCCAAGTAGAGCAATACAGGGCTGTTGTAAATTAAAGACTAAATTTCATGAGAAAGAATTGGGTTGGATATATACATTTGGGTTATATGTATGTGTATATGTATACATACATGCAAGCATACACATATACATATTCATATATATGTATATTTTGGAGTCATAAAGATAGTAATCTTCATAGAGATAGTAATCAAATCCACCCAACCATGTGAAATCATATCTCTAAGCTTCAATTTCCTCACCTATAACACAAGGTGGGTGGATTGAAGGATTTTTTCCCCATTTAACATTTTAGTATTCTGTGATTATAAATTTGACATAAATGTAAATATTATCATGCTATTCCTTTTACCTAAAAAGACTGCCTATTGTCTCTAACACCCTCCTACACTTTATTGGATTCATCTCTTCTATGAAGTCTTTCATGACTACTCTAGCTACAAAGAGCTTTCACTTCATTTAATTCCTATACTATTTTTGGTTTATGCACATTACATAATATTTGATCATAAACCATATTGAATTTGTTTTTATTGTAATTGGAATGTACCTCTCATCTACCCAATTCAATTCCAAACTTCTAAGAACAAGGGCTATTTCCTATTTCAGTATGCTTTAGGTGCTGTTAAGTAATATTTATTAAACTTTTATTAGGTATTTATTATGTGCAAGGAATTGTACTGGATTCTTGGTATTCAAAAATGAAAGACAACATAATCTCTGCCCTCTGGGAATTTATCATATAATAGGAGCAATCAGATATTATACAAGTAAACTATGATACAAAGTGAAATATGTCCAATGTGAAAAGGTAAAATTGAAATAAAGTGGTACACAGTTTTAAAGGAAAGAAATTCCTTGAAGAGTTTCAGATAAGAAGGGATCACTTTGCCCTTCCTTCATTTTCACTTCCATTTCTTTATGTTCTCATGGTACTTGTCACATAATAATGTTAAATAGATTATTTTTAATGTGATCTGAAATGGGCACGTTAGACTCCTTTAAATAATAGCATATTTTGAAGAAAAATACCTGAAGATGTTTAAAGTTCATAACTTCTTTTAAAAAGAACTTTTAGAAAATCTATGGGTAGTTAATTTTTTTAATAAAGCTTTTTATTTACAAAACATGAGTGATTTTTCTACAATGACCTTTGCAAAAACTTTTTTTCCCAAGCTTTTCCCCTCCTTCCCCCCACCACCCACCCCTAGATGACAGGTAATCTAATACATGCTAAATAGGATAAATTATATGACAAATACAATATATGTATACATATCTATACAGTTATCTTACTGCATACGAAACATCAGATCTAGAAAGAGAAGAAGAAAAAACAACCTAAGAAGGAAAACAAAATGCATGGAGATATTCACAGAAAGCGTTAAAATGCTGTGTTGTGGTCCACACTCAGTTCCCACAGGCCTCTCTCTAGATGTATATGACTATCTTCATCGCTGAGCAATAGGAACTGGTTTGAATCACATCATTGTTGAAGAGAACCATGTCCATCAGAATTGATCATTGTATAGTCTTGTTGCTGTGTATAATGTTCTCCTGGTTCTGCTGATTTCACTCAGCATCAGTTCATGCAAGTCTCTCCAGGCCTCTCTGAAATCCTCCTGTTGGTCGTTTCTTACAGAGCAATAATATTCCATAACATTCATATACCATAATTTATTCAGCCATTCTCCAATTGATGGGCATCCTTTCAATTTCCAGTTTCTTGCCACTACAAAAAGGGCTGCCACAAATATTTTTGCACATATGGGTCCCTTTCCCTCCTTTAAAATCTCTTTGGGATATAGGCCCAGTAGAAACACTGCTGGGTCAAATGGTATGCATAGTTTGATAACTTTTTGAGCATAGTTCCAAATTGCTCTCCAAAATGGTTGGATCCGTTCACAGTTCCACCAACAATGTATCAGTGTCCCAGTTTTCCCACATCCCCTCCAACAGTTATCATTATCATTTCCTGTCATTTTAGCCAATCTGACAGGTGTGTAGTGGTATCTCAGAGTTGTCTTAATTTGCATTTCTCTGATCAATAATGACTTGGAGCACCTTTTCATGTGACCAGAAATAGTTTCCATTTCTTCATCTGAAAATTGTCTGTTCATATCTTTTGACCATTTACCCATTGGAGAATGGTTTGAACTCTTATATATTTGAGTCAATTCTCGATACATTTTAGAAATGAGGCCTTTATCAGAACCTTCGGATGTGAAAATATTTTCCCAGTTTACTGCTACCCTTCTAATCTTGTCTGCATTCATTTTGTTTGTACAAAAACTTTTTAACTTGATATAGTCAAACTTATCTATTTTCTGATTAATGAGAACCTCTAGTTCTTCTTTGGTCACAAATTCCTTCCCCCTCCACAGGTCTGAGAGGTAAACCATCCTACATTGTTCTAATTTGTTTATAATATCATTCTTTATACCTACATCATGAATCCATTTTGACCTTATCTTGGTATATGGTGTTAGGTGTGGGTCAATGCCTAATTTCTTCCATACTAGTTTCCAATTATCCCAGCAGTTTTTGTCAAATAGTGAGCTTTTATCCCCAAAACTGGGGTCTTTGGGTTTATCAAACACTAGATTACTAGTGTCATTGAGTATTTTGTTCTGTGAACCTAACCTATTCCACTGATCCACTACTCTGTTTCTTATCCAGTACCAAATGGTTTTGGTGACCACTGCTTTATAATATAGTTTTAGATCTGGTGCAGCTAGGCCACCCTCATTTGCATTTTTTTTCATTAATTCCCTTGAAATTCTTGACCTTTTGTTTTTCCAGATCAATTTTGTTGTTATTTTTTCTAGGTCAGCTAAATAATCTCTTGGGAGTTTGATTGGCATAGCACTAAATAAATAGATTAGTTTAGGTAGTATTGCCAGCTTTATTATATTCGCTCGACCTATCCAAGAGCACTTGATGTTTTTCCAATTGTTTAGATCTGACTTTATTTGTGTGGAGAGTGTTTTGTAGTTGTGTTCATATAGATCCTGACTTTCCCTTGGCAGATATATTCCCAAATATTTTATATTATCGATACTTATTTTGAATGGAATTTCTCTTTGTATCTCTTGCTGTTGCATTTTGTTGGTGATGTATAAAAATGCTGATGATTTATGTGGATTTATTTTGTATCCTGCAACTTTGCTAAAGTTGTGGATTAATTCTAATAGTTTTTTAGTTGATTCTCTAGGGTTCTCTAAGTAGACCATCATATCATCTGCAAAGAGTGATAATTTCGTTTCCTCATGACCTACTCTAATTCCTTTAATCTCTTTTTCCTGTCTTATTGCCAAGGCTAGCATTTCTAATACAATATTGAACAGTAATGGTGATAGTGGGCAACCTTGTTTCACCCCTGATCTTATTGGGAATGGTTCCAGTTTATCACCATTACATATGATGCGAGCTGATGGTTTTAAATAGATGCTACCGACTATTTTAAGGAAAAGTCCATTAATTCCTATACTCTCTAATGTTTTTAATAGGAATGGATGTTGGATTTTATCAAATGCCTTTTCTGCATCTATTGAGATTATCATATGTTTTTTGTTAATTTGGTTATTAATATAGTCAATTATGTTAATAGCTTTCCTAATATTGAACCATCCCTGCATTCCTGGTATAAATCCTACTTGGTCATGGTGTATTATTTTGGGAATGATTTTCTGTAATCTCTTTGCTAATATTTTATTTAAGATTTTTGCATCAATATTCATTAAGGAGATTGGTCTATAATTTTCTTTCTCTGTTTTTGTTTTACCTGGTTTAGGTATCAGTACCATGTCTGTATCATAAAAGGAGTTTGGTAGGAGTCCTTCATTCCCTATTTTTTTGAATAGTTTATATAATATTGGAGTTAATTGTTCTTTAAATGTTTGGTAGAATTCACATGTAAATCCATCTGGTCCTGGGGATTTTTTTCTTAGGGAGTTGATTAATGACTTCTTCTATTTCTTTTTCTAAAATGGGACTATTTAAGTAATTTATTTCCTCTTCTGTTAATCTGTGCAATCTATATTTGTGTAAATATTCCTCCATTTCACTTAGGTTATCAAATTTATTGGCATATACTTGGGCAAAGTAACTCCTGATTATTGCTCTAATTTCCTCTTCATTGGTGGAAAGTTCTCCCTTTTCATTTTTGAGACTAACAATTTGATTTTCCTCTTTCCCTTTTCTAATTAAATTAACTAGAGGTTTATCTATTTTGTTGGCTTTTTCATAAAACCAACTTTTAGTTTTATTTATTAATTCAATAGGTTTTTTTTACTTTCAATTTTACTAATCTCTCCTTTTATTTTTAGGATTTCAAGTTTGGTATTTGATTGGGGGGTTTTAATTTGTTCTTTCTCTAGCTTTTTTAGTTGCAAGCCCAATTCACTGATTTTCTCTTTCTCTATTTTATGCAAATAAGCATCTAGAGATATAAAATTTCCCCTTATTACCGCTTTGGCTGTATCCCACAAATTTTGGTAGGTTGTCTCATTATTGTCATTCTCTTGGATGAAATTTGTAATTTTGTCTGTAATTTGCTGTTTCACCCACTCATTCTTTAGGATAAAATTATTTAGTTTCCAATTGGTTTTTGGTCTATTTTCTCCTTGCCTTATATTGCATGTGATTTTTATTCCGTCATGATCTGAAAAAAATACATTTATTATTTCTGCCTTCCTGCATTTGATTTTGAGGTTTTTGTGTCCTAACACATGGTCAATTTTTGTATAAGTTCCATGGACTGCTGAGAAAAAAGTAAACTCCTTTCTCTCTCCATTTAATTTCCTCCAAAGATCTATCATACCTAACTTTTCTAACATTTTGCTTACCTCCTTAACCTCTTATTTATTTTGTGGTTTGATTTATCAAGTTCTGAGAGAGGGAGGTTGAGATCCCCCACTATTATAGTTTTGCTGTCTATTTCTTCTTGAATCTGAACTTTTCCTCTAGGAATTTCCATGCTATACCACTTGGTGCATATATGTTTAGTATTGATATTGCTTCATTATCTATGGTACCCTTCAGGAAGATATAATTTCCTTCTTTGTCTCTTTTAATTAAGTCTATCTTTGCTTTTACTTGGTCTGAGATCAGGATTGCTACCCCTGCTTTTTTTTTGTTCACCTGAAACATAATAGATTCTGCTCCAGCCTTTTACCTTCACCCTGTATGTATCTCTATGTTTTAGATGTGTTTCTTGTATACAACATATTGTTGGATTCTAGTTTTTAATCCAGTCTGCTATCTGCTTCTGCTTTAAGGGAGAGTTCATTCCATTCACATTTACAGTTAAAATAACTAATTCTGTATTTCCTGCCATCTTATTTACCCTAGCTTATGCTTTTCTCTTTCTTATCCCCTTTCCCTCCTTCCTACTATTTTGCTTTTGATAACCACTTCCCTCAAACAATCCTTCCCCTTTAGAGCCCCACCTACCCCTTTTCCCCCCTTTCCCTCCTGTTTCCTTATAAGTACGTCTATTATTCCCTCAGAGCCAAATCTGATGAGATGGAGATTAACCCAATTCTCATTCCCCTCCCTTTTTTCCCCTCAAACATTATAGGTTTTCTTTGCCTCTACATGTGATGTAATTTCCCTTATTTTACCTCCTTTTCCTCCTCTTCCAGTGTTGTCCCTTTTCTACCTCTAATTTCTTTTTCAGTTTATCATATCATAATAAGCATAAAATCACAATAATCATATCATAATAATCATAAAATCACAATAATAATATCATAATCATAATGTAATACTAGATTCATAAAATCAACCCTCATTCTATAAGTATCTATAACATAAATATAGTTCTCAAGAGTTTTTTTTTCCCTTGTTACCTTTTTATGTTTCTCTTGTGTTCTCTGTTTGTAGATCAAATTTTTTGTCCAGTTCTGGTCTTTTCAGTAGAAATAGGTGAAATTCTCCTATATCATTGAATGACCATCGTCTTCCCTGGAAGATAATGCTCATTCTAGCTGGGTAACTTATTCTTGTCTGTAATCCAAGTTCCTTTGCCGGGTAGTTAATTTTTGATGAAAAAAATCCCAACTGTTGAAAAAGAGCAGAAAAATTTGGAAACACAAAATTAATAATATTTAGAGTTGCAAAGTACTTTTATTTCATTAAATGCAACCAACTCACTTCTACCAATGAGTAAACTAAGACTGAAAGAGGCAATATGAATTATAGAGGTCACAGAGGTAATAAGTGGCAAGGCTAGAATTTGAACTCAGATCCTTTGACATCAGAGCTCATATTCATTCTACTACACCATAATTAACTTCTCTTTGGCATTGTTCCAAAGTAGTAAATATAGTAAATAATTTATAAAGCAATATGTGAAGAAAGCATACATTTAAGAGCTTTAAAGACATTAGAAGATCATAGTTCAACCCTCTTGTTTTACAAATTAGGAAAAGTACACAAATAGAAAATGATTTTCAAAGTATAATTATAATAATGATAATAAAGATAGTTCAGATTCAAATGCAAATTTTGATCACCACAAAACTAAGCTTCTTTCCTCTACAGTAATTTTTCAGATTCTCCCTTGTCTTATTCATTCTTAGGTATATCTATGAAAATGTTCTAAGCATCATTAGCTAGAGAAGAGTAAAGACTATTTTTCATTTGGAATGGAGTTTCCTTGTCTGTCATCTGTTTTCCATTTTGGTCCAGAACTAATCCTTTCAGAACTACATATTGGTCTGCACTAATACAGGTCAATGAAGGTGAACATTTTTCAGAGAATAGCAGACACTTGGTATAACTCAGTTGAAAATGATGAGAAATTCAGTGAAAGATAAGCTTCAAACATGAGCTTCAGAGAGTCCTTGTGATTAAGTAGAACTGGACAGTATATAGATATTCTATTACTACTACTAGATTCAGTCTAGGTTTTCTCAAATTAAGTATCTCTAGTATTAGGTATTCAGGAAAACCTTTTGTTTATTTTAAGATATATTTAATATTCAAAATTTACCAACTTCAAAGAATCAGTAGAATCTAGTAAAATTTAAATGGCTTGAGAATGGAAATTGTTTCGCTATTACTTTTGAACCTCCAGTTGACACATAGTAATCTTTTTGATAGCATGTTTGAATGACCTTTGACCAGCCATAAAATACATAAAGCAATATACATATACACATATGAATATATACATATTACTGAATCGACCCTAAGTAAACAAAAAATTAAATATCATCAACTTCTAAAACTCATACTCACTAAATGGAGTCATGAAAGGTAGATCTTATCCCAATTGATCATTGATAGCTCTCTGTTTAGTAAGCTTTTCTAATCTAAAAAATACAAAAAATCTAATGAGATTTTTCCAGGGTTCCCCATTAAGTTAAGATCAATAGAAAAGGTTAGTGAAGGATGTAGCAGTAAGGTAGAGGAAGAAGCTACAATGTTAGCAAACCTCAGTTACACTTATTCTTCATAGATTGGACTTTTTATACTCCTCATCTTCTGTATCAACAAAATCCCAAGAATGGTACCTTTTCCATACAAAGGGAAATAATTTCAGCTTATGTAAAATAAATGCTAGTTCCGCCATATCTGGTGTGTGAATGTGATAGGTTATAATTGTACCACAAAGAACAGTAAATATGAATAGATTAGAGAAATATAAGAAGACTTGTATGCACTGACATAATAGTGAAAAAATCATAGCCAAAAGACCAATATATACAATATTTAAACAATGTCAGTAAAGACTACATTTAAAGTGGAAAAGCTCAGATTCAACACAATATTGTTGGTATCATCCAACCAAATTTAAACACACTTTCTGTTAGTGATCATAAACTACAAATGTGACATTAATCACAGTCATACAGCTAGGTGATTTTGCTTAAGTACTTTCATGGAATATACTTTCTACAGAGGGTTTTGGGGAAGTGTTTATTTAAAAGTGTCTATTGCATCAAAATAAAATCTATCAATAAATTACAGGGGGGAAATATGATTAGGGGTGGAGATTACGTGGTTGAAACACCAAATATGTGCCTTCCTTGCATATTCCATTTGTGGTATTTTATTAGTTATCTATGTTTACCAAGAAGCCCTAACTTTTTTCTGTTTTCAAAAGAATCATTCCTAGGCACCTCTGAAATTGATTTATAAAAAAGCAAAGGAAGCTTTAGTGAAGTAATTTCTCTTCTCCAGGCCTTAGCTTTCTATTTTACAAAATGAGCAAGTTGGACCAGATAATCTCAAAATTTCCATCCTATTCTAAATCCTACGCAATAGATTTATTCTGTTGCTCTCTCCCTTTCCACAGAAACATAATGCTTTTTGGACGGGAGAAGGATGAAACCTACTCCCCTGCCAGCTCTTGGCTGTGAAAGCTATTTTGATTTCACAGGTTAATCCAGCCATGCTAATTCAACCACATACTGTAATAATGTGGACATGTTCCTTGAGCATTGGATCTCAGCAGGTGATGCTGTTTCAAAGTCCCCAGTTTGGAATCCTGCCTCACTATTCATATATTCAAGTTCCTTATTGAGGATCCATCTGGTATAATAGCCACTCACCCACCTATTTCAAGGAGGATTGGGTGTCAAACCAGGGTCAGAGTACATATTATCATCAACATCTTGTTTGAAACTATAAAAATGAATAACTCAAACTGAATGTTTTGTTCAAGAAGAAAAGAATAATTATTTGGACTGAAAGGAAACATAATCATTAGTCCAATACCCTCATTTATAAACGAAGAGAAAATGAGACTCAGTGAAAGGAATTGTCCAAGGTCACATATCTAGAAAATAGCATAACAAAGACTTGAACCATTGTCTGGGAAGACTTCCAACTCCACCATACCAGCGCTCTCTCAGGGGTGAGGTAAGTTGCTGATTAGGTTTAGGGTTTCACCAAACCCCACACATTAAAAAAAATAAAATAAAAGTCATATAGTGCAGGTCCCCTCCCCTATTCAGTTGTTTGGAATCCTTGGCTCACAGCTTGTATAGCCTTTTACTAATCTCAGCTGGGATAGGTTCTGCTCTGAATCCATCCATGGCTATTGCTCTGTTTCCATTTCCACTGATATCACTGCTACTATGTAGTAAGCTTTGTGCCAGACACTGTGGTTACAAAAGCAAAAAAGAATCAAATTCTGCCTTCAAGGAGTTTGTATTCAACTGAGGGAATTAAATCAATACATTTTATTAGAGAAGTAAATATTAAATATATACTAAATAAACAAAATAATTTTGAGGGGATATAACTAAAGGATTTGTACCTCTACTACAATGTAAAACTGAGGACTACTAACATAGATTTGTGTTGAAATATTTGGTTATCACTAAACTAACAGCAGCAAACTAAGTAAACCATAGGCTTACTTAATAAGGGTATATAATTTGAACTGAAAAGGAAATGAAATAAATATTAAAAACATCTTCAGCAATCATATCCCAAAATACTGGAAAATCAGTCATTCAGTTAGTTGACTAGCATTTGTTAAGCATGTATTATGCACCAGGTGCCGTGCTAAGTACTAGAAACATAAAGAAAAGCAAAATATAATCCCTGCTCACAAGCAGTTAATAAGCTAATAAAGGGATAACATGTAAACAACTATGTACAAACAAAATATCTTCAGATAAATTCAGAGTAATCCCAGATGTAAGCAATAATCATTAAGATTAAGGAAGCCTGGGGAAGGCTTTGGGGAGAAGATGGAATATTAGCTAAAAGATGGAGAGGAGGCAGGGTTTTTCCAGGCAGAGTGAAAAACCATTGAAAATTCTTGGAGTTGGGAGATGGAGTGCCATGTGCAAGCACCAGTAAGAAGCTAGTGACACTGATTTGCAAAGTGTATAGGGGGAAGTGTGATGTAAGAAAACTAGTAAGATAAGAACAATCCAGCCTATTAATGGCTTTGAATGTCAGATGGAGGAGAGGGTTTTATATTTGGTGCTAGAAAAGGAACTCTTTTATTCAACTTGTAACCATTGACTATCACTCTGTCCTGACTACAGCCACAGTCATTTCCACGACTCTACTGCTTTACCTCCACAATGATGGTTATAATTTAACTGAAGTTAAAACATAACACTTCTATTAGAAGTTAGACTTTCCATATTCACCAAATCAGAGCTCTAATATCATGATTCATTCTCTTTCTCCCTATGACTCTTGATTTCTCTCTTCTTTCTACATCTAGGATTTTTGTCTCTTTTTATCATGAATTATATTCTATGTCCAAATACTAGTTGTTGTTCAGTTGTTTAAAGCTATTCATGATTGCATTTCGTTGTTTTATTAGCAAAAATACAAAAGTGCTTTGCCACTTCCTTCTCATTTTACAGATGAGGGTGCTGAGGTAAACGGGATTAAGTGATTTACCCAGGGCCACATAGCTAGTAAGTGTCAGAAGCCAGATATGAGCTCATGAAGATGGGTCTTCCTGATTCTATCTACTGTTCCACTGTTGTACCAAGCACTAATTTCCTCACAAACAAACTTCTGGTCAGATAACTTTGTACCTGCCTCATTGATTCTTGATCAGTATACCTTGGGTTTTTTTTGTTTTTGTTTTTGTTTTTCCTGAACCTTCTATTCATTCATTCTGTGAAACAATACCACTTAAAATCTCATGCCATCTCCCCTATAATATTTTTGATTGTCTGTATATTAACTAATGCTGACTTGGTTGACTTTGTCTACATTGTAAGATAAAAAATTTTATAACTGAATATATGTGGAAGTTTTTTTTTTTTTTTACCCTTCTTGTTTTGGTAATTACATCAGTCGATTTTTTTCGGCAGTTTTAGCAACTGACTTTTGAGACAGATGCATAAAGATAAGTAGCCTATGTGGTCTTCTAAGAGATGCATCCCAAGCAGAAATTATTTTTCCTTCTATCTTGGAAAAGTACCAGTTTCAGAGATGGGCACACAGACAGCTATAGAAGCAAGAATGATGAGACTTTTGTCCTTTTTAGAGTTTAAAAATTGAGAAAGAAGTAGATATTTGAATAGCTGAATGCAACAGCAGTGTTTCAACTAAATAAGGAGAAAGAATCACAGTAAAGCTAGGAGACTAAAGACTAAAGGGTTTCTTTTTTTCTTTCTTTTTTCTTTCTTTCTTTCTTTTTTTTTTTTCTTTTTGAGGCAAAGTCTTGGAGACTGGTCTGAATCCCGAATACAGTAGCTTATGGGAAAGTACAATTATGTCTTCTTTTCGTAGTCAAAATGAGATTATAGACTTTTCATTTAGAAGAATCTGTTGTGTTTCTACATCACAGGGGGTACATGTGTTTAATTTCCTTTGTTCATTTCAGATGAGTAAAGTCCACCTAATGCTCATTACCCCATTACTTAGTTCACATTTTTCTTCTCGTATACCCAATTATGAGAAAGAAGTTTCTTCCCCTTTTCTCTTTCTACACTATTATATTTTTCTTTTACCCCCTCCCTTTCTCTTTCTCCTCTTAAATCCCTTAGAATAGTGACCATACATCAACAAGGACTTAGGAGAGAGGGTTATTTGTTTATTACTCATTTAATTTCCCCAATACTCCTTGAAGACAATAATTTCTGAAAGGACATTTTTCTGTGCATTAGAATGTTAGCATTGTGTCATTATACAGGTCCTTCCATATCCTCAAATGAATTTAACTTTTGAGATTTCTCTGGATTTATCCAAGTTCTTTCTCAGCTCTTGTCCTTTTACCAAGAATACTTGAAAATCCTATTCTGTTAAAGGTCCTTCTTCCCCTCTATGCAATTATATTCAATTTTGCAGAGTTAGTTATTCTATATCTTTTGCCTTTTTGAATATTTTATTCATTATCTCCTCTGGCTTTTATTAAATGTTTCAAATTCTTGGTGCTTGCAGTTGTTTGTTATTTGTTTGTTTGTTTTGACACTGAAGCTGTGGATTTTGGCTAAGGCATTCCTGGGACTTTATGACTTCCTTTCAGAAGGTGATTAGTGGAATCTTTATCTTTATTTTGCTCTATGACAATTAATATGTCTAGACAGGATTTTTTAATGATTTCTTGAACTACATTGTCTAACAATGTTATTATGGTTAATTTTTTGCATTTTTTATCATGGTTTTCAGCAAGTCCATTGATTTTTAAAATTTAAGAATTGACCCATTTTTCAGTTCAGCTTCATAGGTAGCTTATATTTCCTATATTTTCACACCTTTGTCTTTTGGTGTTTTTTTTTAATATATTCCTTGATATCTCATGAAGTCATTGCCTTCTTATTGATCTATTTCCATTTTTAGAGATTCCATTTTTTTGGGTAAGGCTTACTACTTTCTCTTCTAATCTTTTTAATCTCATTCAAATTCCTCATTCAAAAGTTTTTAATCTCATCTTAAAAATCTTTCATATTATGTCTTCTAAGTAATGATTATAGTCCTTGTGGGATATCTTTTTTTTTTTTTTTTTGCTTTCAGTTTTGGATTGAAGTTTGATATTGGATGCAGTTGCTTTTGGTTTATTGATCTCTCCAGCTTTGTTTTTTAATTTGGGCTTTGGACCAGAACCAGGTTCTGCTTCCTATAATACTTTTGGGAGTGGTGAACTCTCCCTAGTCTCACTTAGTCTCTGGTTCTTGAGCTGGCCTCCACTTCTAGGGATCAATCCCTCTTGGGTCTTTAAGACTTATGGAAACTAGATATACAGGGTTCTCTCTGACATCTCAGTATCAAGTGTTAGGGATCTCAAAATAGTTGTTGCATCCCATAGATGTTTCCAAGATCCAAGGGACTTTTTCAATATCCCCACTCTGGGTTTTTCTTTTATGATGATCATGATCATGATCATGATCATATTACTTATTTGCTTTTGCATTTTTTTAAAAAAAATTTTGAGTTATAAAGTCTCTTCCTCCCTTCAGCCCTTCCCCCTACTCACTGAGAGGATAAGCAATATGATATCAATTATACATGAGAAATCACACAACTTCCATATTATCCATATCACAAAAAGGCAAGAAAAAAGTGAAAAAAATCATAAAAAATTAGATTCAGAAGTCATCAGTTCTCTCTCTGGAGATAGATGTTTTTCATCAGGAGTTTTTTCTATCATGTCTTAGATCACTGTATTGATCATAGTAGCTAAGTCTTTTACAGTTGAACATCAATATAACATTGCTCTTACTTTGTACAGTGTTCTGGTTCTGCTTGCTTTCCTGATTTTTTTCTATCACTTTACTGATTTTTCAGAAACTATCTCCTTAGCTATTTCTTGTAGCACAATAGTATAATATATATTATATTATATATATTTTATAATATATAATAACATAACATAATTTGTTGGCACTCTGGAGTTTTTTTTTATTACCTTGGGATTTTTTCAGGGAAACCTTAGCTATTGTTATTGCTACACATAGAATGGTTCAGACTTCAGGAAGCCCTAACTGTTTCTGGTCCTGCTGGGAGGCAACTCTGTCCTAGCATTGGTTAGAGAGATTGGTTAATATTTTTGTGAAATTCAGAAGACACACGGAGTAGATTCTCATTGAATTTTTTATCATTATTGTATCTGGTCTAAACTTCAGTGTTTCAGGAGTAGATATGTGTGGGCTGAGCTTACTTCCTATTCACACAGCCAACTTAGCAGGCAGGCCTCTTCCCACCATTTTTCAGATGAGACAGCTAAAGTGTTGTTATTTACCCAGTCATATACCTTGTAAGTATTAAAGGGGCCTCTGCATGGCTCAGTGAATAGTGTGCCAAGATTAGAGTCAGGAAGACCAATTTTTCTAAGTTAAATACTTACTAGCTGTGTGACCCTGGGCAAGTCATGTAACCATGTTTGTCTCAGTTCCTCATCTGTAAAATGAGCTAGAGAAGGAACTAAAAACATTTTGGAATATTTACCAAGAAAACCCCAAATGATGTCACAGAATCTGATAAAACTAAAAACGACTGAACAATAAAATCTCTGATTCCAAATTTATTGTGCTCTTTCCACCATATAATTTAATTGAAATGTTTTCATGCAACATTACTTAGCAATAGTTAAAAATTTCATAGCTACTAATTTGAAGTATACAGGCATAATTATCAATTATTCTTCTGAATTGACAGGAGACAAATTATAAAGCACTTGTCATCTGAGTTTGGTACTTCAACCAGCAATAGTAGAGCATCACTAGTGAATTTATAAACTGAAACTTCAAAACTTAGTAGTGCAAACATTTTTCAAATTCAACCAAAGGCATCATTGTTATCCTGAAGCCAAAGCATAGATAACCAAAACAGGTACATAATCATGATGATCTCAGTACAAACCATTCACATTTATTTGATCAGTCTAAATCAGATTGTGGCTCTCTCTGCCCCATGACTTCAATGACACTTCCCTGTTCAATTTCCTTTTTGTTTCTCTGACACAAAAGCAGTCATTTTTTTTCTACATCTTCAAACCACATTCTTGCCTCAGGACTATCAGAAAAATTTATTTTGATTTTGACATAGCTAAAATATCAGCAGAAGCATTCATTCTAGGGACAGACTAAGAGACCAAGTTTTTTAACATCCTATTCCAGGCATATAGGCATCATTGCTATTATCAAATAGCAGAAGCCTTTAATACAATTTTAGTTGTTTTTGGAAGATTTTGTATTATCTAACCAATATATCAATTGATAGACTGAGAAGTCAACAATTTAAATGGGAATAAAGTACAAAATCAGGACCCAAGAGAATAAAGTACAAAATCAGTCTGCTGGCAGACTGGCCACTGAGAGTACTCCTGATACTAAAAGGATCATGATATGAATAAGTACATTAAAATCATTCAGTACTGTAATCAGCTTTGGAAGAAGAGTGGATTCAAATTCTGTATCTGATGCTTACTGTCTGTGACCTTTGGTAAGTCACTTAACCTCACAGTGTTCCAAAAAAAGTTTCTAAAGCAATAAGTCATATAATGATCAACCAATAAGCCTTTACTAAGCATTTTTAAGCACTGTTCTAAGTGCCAATCTTCCTTGGTAGAGTCAGGTTTTCTATCCCAAGGAAATTATATTTGTGAACCACCCCCCAAAAAATGCTTTAATGAGTTACAAAACAAAGTGCATATGGAGGTCTTTATAGAAGACTTTTACTTCCTTAGAGACAAAGAAATATTTAATGGTGGAGAGAACATTTGAATTGGGCTTTAAAAGATGGATAGGAATTTGACAAAGGA
The DNA here is from genome assembly GCA_023553655.1 of Myrmecobius fasciatus. Taxonomy (NCBI): domain Eukaryota; kingdom Metazoa; phylum Chordata; class Mammalia; order Dasyuromorphia; family Myrmecobiidae; genus Myrmecobius; species Myrmecobius fasciatus. Next base: position 613,729 of record JAJPUD010000112.1, read on the forward strand.
ATGGATAGAAGATATTCTAGGAATAAGGAAGAGCTAGTCAAAAGCACAGAAGCATGAGAGCAAAGGATACATTAGGAAAGTATGACCACAGTAGAGGACTGGAAAGTGGGCAAAGAATTTTCAATTTTAGATGGAATGTTAAGTGAGGGGAATGGCTACTATTTCAATTTAGCTGTAATATAAAAACATACAAAAGGAAACAATTTGAACCAAAACTGGAAAGATAAGATAGAGCTAGAGTGTAGAAGAATTTAAATGTCATGCTACAGTTTGTTTTTAACTCAAAAGATAATGAACCACTGAAAGTTTTTGCACTGAGAGGTAGTAGTCAATGTTATTTAAAAGAACATTACTTTGGTAGCTAGATAGCAAAATCTGGAGAAGAGAGAGCTTATTAATAGTCAATAAGGATATTATTTAAATAGTCAGGCTAAAAAGTAATGAAGCTAGAGTAGTGGCAGTGTAAAGAAAGAGAAGGCAGTAGATTCCAGAAACATTGGAGATGTAGAATTAACAGAACTTGTCTGTTGGGATGTGGGGAGATGAGAATGACTCCAAGATTATAAGATGTTGGTATTCTCAACAGGAAGAGAGAAGTTTGGAGAAGAAATGAAATTAGAGGGAAGATGAGTTGTATTTAGGAAATGCTTGAGTTTGATTTGTCAATGGAATATCCAGGTCAAGGAATCTAGAAGGGAACGCAGTACTGACATTCAGGACAGATATTAAAATTAAGATATAAATTTTAGAATCATCTTCAGATAAATGATAATTGAACCCTTGAAAGGTAACCAATAAGATAACTAATGGAGAAAATGTATAAAAATAAGAGGATTCCAGGACAAAGTCTTGGAGGACATCTAAGCTTAGATTAGGAGATAGATGTTTCAAAGAAAACTAAAAAATGGAAGACTTATTCAGGTAGAGTGAAGATCAGAGAAAGGCAGTATCATGGAAACCAGTATGGAAAAGGCTATTTAGAAAAAGGTAGTATTAAATGGTATAAAAAATTTTCAATAGGTTTAAGCTGATGAGAACTGAAAGAAGTCATCATATTTAAGTGTTGAGATATCATTGGTACCATTTGAGAGAGTAGTTTCAATAGAGAAATAAATTATAAAATAAAAGTTAAAGGAGTTTCAAAGTAAAAGAAGCAAGCAAAAGGAGTGAGAGTAATTATAAGAATTTGCAAGTGAAAGGGAGGAGAAATCAAAGAAAATAACTTGATGATAGGTAGAGTCTATTAATTTGTTTTTAAGGATAGGGGATATTTTAGGTTTAAGGATACCTGCATGTGTTTCTAGACACATAGGAAAAAGACAGCCAAGAGGGAGTTATTGAAAGTGCTGATAGAATGGGGTGACTATGGAAGCAAGATCCTGAAGGTGACAAAGAATAAAGGATTCAGGAAAGCAAGTAATATGATAATATGTCATCTACTGTAATTAGAAGGGAGATCATACAAGTAATGAAGAAAGGAAAAAAGGGGGGAAATGGAATAATAGCTGCATATAATAATATAATGAATAGGTAATAGTAAAAGTAGAATTGTCAAAAAGTAGTAAGAGCCCAATTAAAGCTATGTACCAAGAATTTATAGTGAATAAAATCACAATAAATTTTTGAATTCTTTGAGATTCCTTTCAATCTCTAAATTTACATTTCTATAAATATTTGATGCCATTCACCCTATTCCAGTTTCCTGGTTGTATATCTAATTGGCACAAATTGAGGCCATCTGTTGTAAACTAACTTATTCATCTTACTTAACACCTTCTATACCTTCACTTCTCCTTTCCTCCAGATTATGAGAAAGAGGTCATCCATCTTTAAAAAAAAATCCTTGCTAGATTCCATCATCTCAGCTACCTTTATTTTACTTCTTTCTTTCCCCTTTCTCAATAAAACTTGCTGAAAAAGCAATCACAGCAAGTGTTATTTCCACTCCTTTCCTTCTTTCTTTATCCCTTACAAATCTGTCCTCAGATCCCTCTACTCAACGGAAGTTGCCCTCTCCAAGATTATCCAATGATTTCTTAGTCATTCATACTAATAGATTCTTCTCTATCTTCATCCATTTTGATCTTTCTATATCAACAAACACTGCTGACCAAACTTTTTTTTTCCTACATATTCTCCCCCTTCTTAGATTTTTATAACTTTTCTCTTTCTTGGTTTTTCTACTACCTCTGTGAACTCCTTTTTTGATTCATTGTCTATGCAATGCTTACTTACTATATGTGCCCCAGAGTTCTTTCCTGAGATCTCTTTTTTTTATATACTCTCTTACTTAGTTACCTCATCAGCTGTCATGGATTCAATTACCATCTTTGCATCTTTAAGTATATGATTGTCAAATATATAGATATTGCTATATGTAGACAAGCAGACACATAGCTAGTTTTAGTCTGTTTCCTAAATTATAGTTTCACATTATAATCTACCTATTTTACATTTCATTCTGGGTATTCCATAGACATCTCAAACTAAACTTTCAAAAACAAAAATTATTGTCTTTTCTTCCAGAACTATTCATCTCAAAAATTTAGCAATTATTGGTCTTGAGGAGAGGTTCAAGCTTCTACTCATCCAGGCTCTTAATCTTGTTGTCTTCAACTTCTCAATCTTATTCAGCCCACATATCCAAGCAGTTACAAAACCTTGTAATTTCTTTCCACATTATTAAGTATATCCTATTCTTTCCATTTACAAAGCTACCATTATATTTTAATCTCTTATCACTTCTTGCCTTGTCATAGCCTCCTATTTGGTCTACCTATTCAAACTAATTTTCCAAAGTGATTTTCCTTAGGTATCAGCCTAGTTATTTCACTCCTCTAATCAATAAATCCAGAGACTGCTATGTCCTCTAGGATCTAATGTAAACTCTTTCCAAGTTGACTCCTTCCCAGACTTCTTATATATCATTCTTCTATAAGCATTTTGAAATCCAAGCATGTTGATCTACACACTGTTCTGCAAATGACACTCCTATCTCTTATTTTCATACATTTGTACTAGCCATCTGCAAACCTTAAATGTACTCCTTTACCTTTGCCTTTTAGAATCTCTGTATTCCTTCAAAACTCAACTCAAATGTTATCTATGGTATTTTGGCATACATAATTCTTAGATAAGTGTACTACTCATAACTATTTTATTTTTATTTCAAACATATGGTATACATACTTAAATATGCAAATGCTATCTTCCTCTTTATAATATCAGCTCCTTAAGGCCAAGAAATATTTCAATTGTTTCTTAGTATCTTAGGCACTTACCGTATCTGGCCGTAGGAGCAATTAGCAAAGGCACTAATCAATTTATTAATCTTCAAATCTATCTTCTCCATCTTCTCTTCTATATTCATCACATGCCAGGTTTTTTTTTCATTATCTCTTCTCTCCATTCATATGGCCACAAGGTTATGATGACCTCTCACCTGAAATATTATAATAGCCTCCCAATTTATTTCCCTGTTTCAACTCTTTGCCAGCTATTATTCATGCTCCACATAACTGCCAGCATGACATTCCTAAAACACAGATCTAATCATGTTACTCCCTTGTTTAATAAATTTCAGTGGTTCCTTATTGTTTCTAGAATCAAACACAAATACCTCTCTTTGACATTTAATGTTGTTTATCACTTAGCTCCAAACTGTTTGCAAACTTATTTTGCATTATTATGTATTTCATTACATATCATATGATATATTATGTATCATATAATATGTATCATATTTATGTTATTATATGTGATACATTATTTCTCTTTACATACTCTACAGTTTCAGCCATTTTACTGTCTGTCACACAGAACATCACATATCAGATTTTTGAACAAATTGTTCTTTGTACCTGGCATTCAAATCTTCCTCACTTTTATCTCAAAAAAAAAAAACCTTGTTTATTTCAAGTCTCAGTTCAAATGCCTTCTTCTATAGAATCTCATCCTGATTCCTCATTACCTATACTGCTCTGTTCTATAAATCACTTTCTATTTGCTATGAAGGTACATTTTGCATTTACATAATTGTATAAATGCCATTTCTTTCTGATATAATGAAAACTCCCTGAAGGCAGGACCAATTCCATTTTTATCTCTGGATCCCCATCTGCAACATGGTCAATATGCTGAAAGATGGCCTCAGAAAGAATTGAATCCTTATCATTGAAGTTCTTCAGGTAATTGTTAAATGATCACTTTTTAGGTGTGATATTATGAAGGTTCTTTTTAGTATATAAGATGAGCCAAAAAGATCACAGAGATCCCTTTACATTCTCAATTTCTCTAATTTTATAGTTTAGTTCTCTACCTATTCTTGTTGCCACCAAGGTTTTTGCATTTTTTTGTTTGATCTTGTGATTTCATACATGGATTGATAATTTATGTATAATATATAATCTTAGAGTTTTCTAAGTACTACAAAACTAAGTGACTTGCTCAGGATCACAAAGCTTTATGTGTCAGAGGTAGATCCTGAACCTAGGTCTTCTTGGTTCCAAGAAACACTCTCTAAAATTTACTGTGGTGCCTCTTTTTTTGCATACTCTTTTCCACTGGGGAGTTCTTCCTTATCTCTGCATAACATCATCTTGATATAATTATTGTGCATAGTATAATAAGACTTAGAAAACATTTTATAGCAACCTTTTGTGGAAACTGGCACAGTATTGTTCCCTACATTTTCCAAATAAGAAAACTGAAGTTCAGATTTCTCTTTGACTTGCCCCAGGTAATATAGTATATAACTCTTGAACTCAAGTTTTCAATTTACCATAAATCTTTTGATTCAAAGACTAAACAGGTCTCTTTTCCATAAATAACTTAACACAGCTTCTGTCTCTATGTCCTTTTTTAATCTAAAGCAGAGATGATAATGCCTGGCTTTTCAAGTAGATTATAAGCAACCTTTCCTTGATTTTTACACACTTCCTTACTAAAAACGTGTATTTCCACGTGTATTTTATTATCTCCTGTTTTATCTCTTTGACAAAGACTTGCAAAGTACCATATAATAAGTTTGAAAAGCAGCCAGAGAAGAATGTATTTCTTGGAGAATCTCAAACAGAAAGAAAAAATCAGAGTGACTTAGAAAGAAAACAAGATTTTCATTACAGTTCTGATACCCCGTTACTGTTACTCACTCTGAGCATTGTAGTTCCTTGAAAAAGCTATTACAGAAAAGTCCAGAGGAAAAAACTGCAGTGTTCACTGCTGTTCAGCTATAAGTTTTGCACAATTATTTTCCCTTTGGTTTTTTGATATCCCAAAAGATAATTAACCAATAAACATTTATTAGCTGCTTGCTATGTGCCAGGCACTGTGCTAAGGGATGGGTAAAAAGATATAAAAAATAGCCCCTGCTCTCAAAGAGCTTATATTCTAATGGGGAAGAGAACAGGCAAATAAATATAAGCAAACAAGCTATCTATATGTATGCATACATAAATATTTCTGTACATGATAAATATAAAATAATTAATAGAGGAAAGGGACTAGATTTAAGAGAGATTGAGAAAGGTTTCCTGTTAAAAAAAAATGTTTCAAGGTAACATATATCTCAAAGGTATTACCAAATTCTCAACTAGTACAAAAGGAAAATTGCAGAAGGAATTAGGCAGGAAAATTTGACATGTAAAGCAATAGGCATTTCATGGGAGCATTCTAACTTAAAAGAGGTTTACATCATACACTGGAAAGAGTACTGACTCTAAAGAGAGAGTAGTTGAGTTCAACCCTTTTATTATTTATTTATTTATTTCTTATTTTATTTATTTATTTATTTATTTATTATCCATTTGACCCTGGTCAAAACACTTAACATGGACTTCAGTTACCACTTCTTTTATTTAAATTGTTTTATTTTTCTGGTTATAAAGTATAACTTTTTAATACAATTTCTTTATGAATCATGTTGGGAGAGAAAAATCAGAACAAAAGGGAAAAACCATGGGAGAGGGGAAAAAAACAGGAAAAAGAAGTGGATGTATGTGTTGATTTAAATTCAATCTCCATAATTCTTTTTCTGGTTGGAGATGGAATTTTCTATCCCAAATTTATTGAGATTGCCTTGCATCACTGAACCACTGAGAAGAGCTAAGTCTTTCACAGTTGATCATTGCACAGTCTTGCTGTTACTGTGTACAATGTATTCCAGATTCTGCTTGTTTCACTCAGCATCAGTTCATGCAAATCTTTCTAGGCCTTTCTAAAAACAGCTTGTTCATCATTTTAATAGAACAATAATATTCTATTATTTTCATATACCATGATTCATTTAGCCATTCCCCAATTGATGGGCATCTATTCATTTTCTTATTCTTTACTACCACAAAAAAGCTGTTACAAACATTTTTGCACATGTGAATCCTTTTCCCCCCTTTATAATTTCCTTGGGATACAGACCCAGTAATGGTACTGCTAGGTCAAAGGATAGGCACAGTTTTATAGCCCTTTGGGCATAGCAGTTACCACTTCTGAAACTTGAAAAGGTTGGACTGTAAGATTCTATCTAGCTCTTTAATTATCCTGTGATCATAAAAGATGCTTTGATGTATAACTTTATGGGAGTTATCTAAAAACACATGGAAAGGAGACAAGGGAAGCAGGTACAAATGGATCACAGTCATTAATATAATGTGCTTGGTCTTGAGGGAGCAGGATATATAAGTCCTTGGTTTTGGTTTGATAATTTTCAGGTCTCAGCAAGAGGTCAAATAGGCTCAATGAGTCAATGAAAGACATTCTCTAGCCTTGACACCCAAGTTTAATATTGAGCTCTCATTATTCCTCCTTGCTTCAATATGCCACACAAGAAAATTGATGATCTGGTAGAAAAACAGATGTTTTATAGGGAAAGGTAAGCTCTTGCTCTGGTGCATCTGATTGCCTAGTACTTCTGATATCGCATACAGGGAGCTACCAATTGATGTTGGAAGTATGTAACTTGGGAGCTTATAGGCACAAAAGATTTCAGCAAATGCAGAATGTGCTAGGCATTTAGAGAATGTATCTACAGAGAAACCCTAGTACAAAAAAAAAGTCAAGGCCTGGAAAAAAAGATTTTTAGATACTTTCCAAAGTAAGATTAATTTAAATTTACTTTTTACATATAAAGTTTTGTAAATTTCAGGATTTTTTTCATTATGGGATTGAGGAGTAATGCATTACAAAGTCAAATACAAGATAGTTGTTACTACTTTCATCAATAATATTGTTGGCCTCAGTAAAATATCTAGTAAGTAGATGTTTAATTGAACCTTCAGTTCAATTTGGCAATGATTTGGCAAATCATAATCTCCCTCCTTGTCTTTGGACTTACACTTCTATCACTAGTCTCTGGATAGAAGACCTTCCATGGGTATTCTGATATACAAATCATTAGAATATTGTTTGCAAAAACTTCGTTCTTCTAATGATATTAAAGCTTCTCTTTAACATCTTTTCCCCCTAACAGTGTCATTATGGATTTTAATAATTTTCTATTAAAAATAAAAATAACATCATTGCCCTACTTCAGACTACCAGAAACCTATGGGTCTAAGGATTCATGATTCGGGAATCTTATTATGTTTTGTGAGGAATGACAAACTATTATAGGTAGCAAAGTCAATGGTTAACCTTCCTTGTAGAGAGATCACAGATATTTTAAAGACATTAAAATTCTTTCATGTTCAGATGCTATGGATCTAATGCTTTAAAACTCAGAGGTATTTTACAAAAGGATTACTAGAAAAGCCCAATGCTTAACACAAAGGGATGAATTGTTAGTGGAGGATATTTGAGCACTATGGCTCCCAGGTTACGAAGAATATAGACTATCAGAGTTGGAAAAGATTTTAGGGAGTACCAAGAGCAACCTCTTTATTTAACAGTTGACTAAGCTAAGGTCCAGAGAGTGATATAATTTTCTCAAAGTAAGCAATAAGAACCAAAAAAAATTTTTTTAAAAGACAAATCAGGCTCTCTCCTTCAGGAAATCACAGGAGTTGAAAAAGCACTGAAAGAAAAAGACCCTTGGAAACAAAGCAAGAAGGGACCTAAAGAATTTTGTGTCAAATATGTGAAGATTTCTCTATTCTCAGACATCTCTAAGACCTATCCCATAGAAAAAGGTAGAGCATACTTTACACAGTAAGAAAGCATATCTGAAACAGGTCTAATTCTGGAGGACTATTCTATTTAAATCTTTCAAGTAGAGCAAGATGCAAAACAGTGTTATGGCACACCATATACATATGAAGAATTTGACTTTGTCTTACACTTCATTATCTAAGTAGCATTATAGTTCTTGACAGTTCATAAAGTTTTCTGGGCACCAATTTTGAAAGTCCTGTCCAAGAGAGTAAGAGGAGCCCTAGAATGAAAATACTGATGAGCCCTCTTCCTCAGAAGCTCAATAAAAGAATATATGACCTTTTCATTATCGCTTTCTGCCCTCATCATTTTCAGACAACATCAGCATCAGCATCATCAACAACTTATGGAAAACCCAGGTGTCTGAGAGCCTTTATAATGAGGATAAATCTGTTCGCCTCCAGCAGTCCTTGACCAAAAAAACTGGGTCACTGTAGTTATTGTCAGCTCCAATGGAGGTGACATTGGGTGATTGTGATGAAAACATATGGAGAAAAATGTCCCTGTCTTCCCTTAAAAAAAAAAAAAAAAAACAATGTCAGCTTCATGGTAGCTACTTGTTTTCCTACAGTCCTTCATTCGAGGTTATTTCTGACATATTCTTCTGATTACTCAATCCAGCAAAAACCTTGCACAAAAATGGCTTTCTCATTTGCAAATTCTGAAATTGTTCCCTTTATGATGTTTGAAAACTTCGATTGTATTACCACGAATAACAAAGTCTCTATTCAGTTCTATTCAACCCTCCAAAGCCTTTATTCAGCACCTACTATGCATAAGAAACTGCTGGTTGTTAGAGATATAAAGACAAAAGAGTCTCTCTAGATCCTGAAGGTTACCTTTTCCTGAAGAAAGATTACATATACTTAAATACCCAGTCTATGTAAAACAAGTCACATTTCCAAAGGGAGAGAATACTAACAACTAAGAAAACAAGGAAAAGTCTCATGTGTGGATGATCTGTGCATTGAAAGAAGTTCTTAAGTTTCTGAGGCAGAGGTAAAGAAGTATATTTCCAATATAAGAAATCCCCCTGTGCATTCCATCAGAATGTTATGAATAGGCAATACCTAGTAAGCCAGCCTGACTGAAGAAGAAGATGAAAAAGCTAGGTATAAATCAGGCTGTGAAATGCCTTAAATACTAGACTCAGGATTTTGTGTTTTATCTTAAAGGCAACAGTGAGGCATTGAAAATATTTGAGTAGGAAAGTAATATAGTTAGACTTGCTTCTTAGATTTTTGCAGTTATATGGAGGACGATAGATTGGAGAGGGAACCAAGCACTATACACACACAAACACAATGAACATACACACACACACACGTGTGCATTGCATGTGTGTGTGAGAGATAGAGAGATAGAGGCAGAGCCAGAGAGAACCAGAACGAGAGAGAGAGAGAGAGAGAGAGAGAGAGAGAGAGAGAGAGAGAGAGGGAGGGAGAGAGAGAGAGAGAGAGAGAGAAAGAGAAAGAGAGAGAGATTTGTTAGTCTGCCTAAAACCTAATCTCCTTTGTGATCACTACTTCCTTTGCTAATAACCATCTTTTTGATAATATATCCTTGAATTGTGTCAGGAGTCAAACTCATCACTCTATAGTTCATTACTTTTTTTTATAGCATACAAGGCCATTTTTTGCTTTATTTCTTACCCACCTTATATCACTGAATGACTATTGCTTCAGATAAACTGAGACCTGGGACCTTACAATGAATACAAACTTCTTGAAATAGAGTTCTAGAAAATCTGGCATTGATAAAGCTGCTGGGATTCAAATGGAGATATTTGACTCTGCCATAAACCCAGATCACTCTGGCTCTCACTGATTGGCCATAATGATCCCCATCCTAAGTTTCATTTGGTCATTGTTTGGGTTTTGTTTGCTGTGAGTCAGTGTAAATAGCAACTCTTCCTGTTCTAGCTAGAACCCTGAGGTCTCCTCCCAGATTGATTTTTTTCTAGTAGGTAAAAAAGAACATTTCCCCCCTAATTTCTTAACTGTCTTTAATCACTGAGTGGGTATTGTCACAGACAACTTGAGACCTGGGAGGATCTTAACCTTAAAAGATTAAATTTATAGATGTCTGAATGCCATCTCCAGCAGTCCTGATCTATGTCTTGCCACTGTACCTAGATGGTTCTAGAGGAGAGAGTGAGGTTATTGATTTTGCCCAGCCTTGCCTCATTTTAATCCAATTCATTTGCAAGTCAAGACATCACCTTCCTGATGTCATTGGTTCTCTTAGAGAACTAAACATAGACAACAACCACTACAACTGCCATCACCTTCCATTTACACTGTATATATCTTGTTGGTACATAGTTGTTTCCTGTGATAGAATGTGAGTTCCTTGAGATGTTTTTGCCTTTCTTTGTATCCCTAGTGCTTAGCATTGTAACAAGTACGTGATAATCTAGTAATAAATGCTTTTTGACAGAGTGATTTTTCTTTCTTTGAAAACCATGACATGTTGTCTTTCTGTACTCCTGTGATATCTTCCTATAATCATTTGAATATTACGGACTACTCAGCAATCACATCCATCAATGTGCAAAGTTATAGTTCATTTGTCTCAGATCACCTGAGCTCATCAAGTATGGCTAAGTGCTCTTTCCATCTCCTTAAGTATTGTCAATATTAACTCCCTAGTCCCATTTTTGTTCTGCCTTTTTAAGCCCAAGAGTCATTCTCCTTGGCAAAGAAAACAGAAAAGGAAAATAAAAATTCAGCAGCTCTGCCTTCTTGCTATTGCCAGTAATTTTTATTCCATTTATACTGAGCAGTGTTCCTATGTTTTCTTTGATCATTCTCTTTTCCCTAACATAAATTTATTTGTAAAAATCTTATTATTGTCCTTAACTTTTCTCACCAGCCTCAGCTTATTTTGAACTTTAACATTCCTGACATTTTTCTTACAATCTCATGTCTTGTTTTTTTATTCATTGTTTATTGTTCTTCAATCTTCTGTATGGATTTTTATAAAATCTTAGTCTTATATCCCATCTCTAAAATTTTTTCTAAGTTTTAATTTCTATTTTTAATTTTTAAATTCCAGTTTTAATTTTCATTAAACATTTCATAGTATTCTTGTGTTGCAAGGGATTCAAAAGTTTTGAAAAGAATATGAATCTTGCCTTCATGGAGCTTCCAGTCCAGTAGGGAGATGAGACTTGTACACAAATATTTGGCTTTACCTATTCTTTACATTTTAGGTTTGGACCATGATAATTTCTGAGGGTTTTCTAATAATAAGAAGAAGGAAGAAAGGAAGGAAATAAGGAAGGAAGGAAGGAAAGAAGGAAGGAAGGAAGGAAGGAAGGAAGGAAGGAAGGAAGGAAGGAA
>JAJPUD010000112.1:643971-681754 GCA_023553655.1 Myrmecobius fasciatus
GACTATTTTAAGGAAAAGTCCATTAATTCCTATACTCTCTAATGTTTTTAATAGGAATGGATGTTGGATTTTATCAAATGCTTTTTCTGCATCTATTGAGATTATCATATGGTTTTTGTTAGTTTGGTTATTAATATAGTCAATTATGTTAATAGTTTTCCTAATATTGAACCATCCCTGCATTCCTGGTATAAATCCTACTTGGTCATGGTGTATTATTCTAGGAATGATTTTCTGTAATCTCTTTGCTAATATTTTATTTAAGATTTTTGCATCAATATTCATTAAGGAGATTGGTCTATAATTTTCTTTCTCTGTTTTTGTTTTACCTGGTTTAGGTATCAGTACCATGTCTGTATCATAAAAAGAGTTTGGTAGGAGTCCTTCATTCCCTATTTTTTCGAATAGTTTATATAATATTGGAGTTAACTGTTCTTTAAATGTTTGGTAGAATTCACATGTAAATCCATCTGGTCCTGGGGATTTTTTCTTAGGGAGTTGATTAATGACTTGTTCTATTTCTTTTTCTGAAATGGGACTATTTAAGTAATTTATTTCCTCTTCTGTTAATCTGGGCAATCTATATTTTTGTAGATATTCCTCCATTTCACTTAGGTTATCAAATTTATTGGCATACAGTTGGGCAAAGTAACTCCTGATTATTGCTCTAATTTCCTCTTCATTGGTGGAAAGTTCTCCCTTTTCATTTTTGAGACTAACAATTTGATTTTCCTCTTTCCTTTTTCTAATTAAATTAACTAGAGGTTTATCTATTTTGTTGGTTTTTTCATAAAACCAACTTTTAGTTTTATTTATTAATTCAATAGTTTTTTTTACTTTCAATTTTACTAATCTCTCCTTTTATTTTTAGGATTTCAAGTTTGGTATTTGATTGGGGGTTTTTAATTTGTTCTTTCTCTAGCTTTTTTAGTTGCAAGCCCAATTCATTGATTTTCTCTTTTTCTATTTTATGCAAATAAGCATCTAGAGATATAAAATTTCCCCTTATTACCGCTTTGGCTGTATCCCACAAATTTTGGTATGTGGTCTCATTATTGTCATTCTCTTGAATGAAATTAGTAATTGTGACTGTAATTTGCTGTTTCACCCATTCATTCTTTAGGATAAAATTATTTAGTTTCCAATTGGTTTTTGGTCTATTTTCTGCTGGCCTTATATTGCATGTGATTTTTATTCCGTCATGATCTGAAAAAAATGCATTTATTATTTCTGCCTTCCTGCATTTGATTTTGAGGTTTTTGTGTCCTAACACATGGTCAATTTTTGTATAAGTTCCATAGACTGCTGAGAAAAAAGTAAACTCCTTTCTGTCTCCATTTAATTTCCTCCAAAGATCTATCATACCTAACTTTTCTAACATTTTGTTTACCTCCTTAACTTCTTTCTTATTTATTTTGTGGTTTGATTTATCAAGTTCTGAGAGAGGGAGGTTGAGATCCCCCACTATTATAGTTTTGCTGTCTATTTCTTCTTGCATCTCTCTGAACTTTTCCTCTAGGAATTTCCATGCTATACCACTTGGTGCATATATGATTAGTATTGATATTGCTTCATCATCTATGGTACCCTTTAGGATACCTTCGTTGTCTCTTTTAATTAAGTCTATCTTTGCTTTTACTTGGTCTGAGATCAGGATTGCTACCCCTGCTTTTTTTTGTTCACCTGAAGCATAATAGATTCTGCTCCAGCCTTTTACCTTCACCCTGTATGTATCTCTATGTTTTAGATGTGTTTCTTGTATACAACATATTGTTGGGTTCTGGTTTTTAATCCACTCTGCTATCTGCTTCTGCTTTAAGGGAGAGTTCATTCCATTCACATTCACAGTTAAAATAACTAATTCTTTATTTCCTGCCATCTTATTTACCCTAGCTTATGCTTTTCTCTTTCTTATCCCCTTTCCCTCCTCCCTAGTATTTTGCTTTTGAAAACCACTTCCCTCAAACACTCTTTCCCCTTTAGAGCCCCACCCACCCCCTTTTTCCCCCCTTTCCCTCCAGTTTCCTTATAAGTATGTCTATTATTCCCTCTGAGCCAAATCTGATGAGACGGAGATTAACCCAATTCTCATTCCCCTCCCTTTTCTCCCCTCAATCATTATAGGTTTTCTTTGCCTCTACATGAGATGTAATTTCCCTTATTTTACCTCCTTTTCCTCTTCTTCCAGTGTTATCCCTTTTCTACCTCTAATTTCTTTTTCAGTTTATCATATCATAAGATTCATAAAATCACAATAAACATATAATAATAATCATAAAATCACAATAATCATATGATAATAATCATAAAATCACAGTAATCATATCATAATCATAAGGTAATAATCAATTCATAAAATCAACCCTCATTCTATAAGTATCTATAACATAAATATAGTTCTCAAGAGTTATTTTTTCTTGTTACCTTTTTATGTTTCTCTTGTGTTCTGTGTTTGTAGATCAAATTTTTTGTCCAGTTCTGGTCTTTTCAGTAGAAATAGGTGAAATTCTCCTATATCATTGAAAGACCATCTTCTTCCCTGGAAGATAATGCTCATTCTAGCTGGGTAACTTATTCTTGGCTGTAATCCAAGTTCCTTTGCCCTTCGGAATATCTGATTCCAGGCCCTTCGATCCTTCAAAGTAGAAGCTGCTAGGTCCTGTGTGATCCTAATTGTAGCTCCCCGATATTTAAATTGTTTCTTTCTGGCTTCTTGTAATATCTTTTCCTTGGTATGATAGTTCTGGAATTTAGCAATGATATTTCTGGGGGACTTAATTTTTGGGTTTCTTTCAGGAGGTGATCGGTGGATTGTTTCAAGGAGTATTTTGCCTTCTGGGTGTAAAATATCAGGGCAGTTTTCTTTTATGATTTCCTGGAATATAGTGTCCAGGTTCTTTTTTTCATCATGGCTTTCAGGAAGCCCTATAATCCTTAGATTGTCTCTCCTAGATCTATTTTCCAGGTCAGTTGTTTTTCCTAGGAGATATTTCATGTTTTTCTCTATCTTTTCATTTTTTTGTTTTTGTTCAACTGATTCTTGAAGTCTTGATGAGTCATTCATTTCCAATTGTTCGATTCTAATTTTTAATGTCTTATTTTCTTCAGTTACTGTTTTTAGTTCCTTTTGCAATTGACCAATTACATTTTTTTGTTCACTACATTCTTTTTCCATTTTTTCTATTTTATTTTGCAGTGATCTCATTTCGTTTCCCCATGTTTCTTCTAACTCTCTTTTAAGATTTTTTATGCAATCTTCAAAGAAAGCCTTGTGACATGGAGACCAATTTATGTCTCTCTTTGGGGCTTTTTCTGGAGTTGCTTTACCTTTAGGGACCTCAGGATTTGAGGTCTGTTCTTCCCTCTCTCCATAAAAGTTGTCTATGGTGAGAGCTCTTTTTGGTTTTTTATTCATTTTTTTTAAAGGTGTGAGGTCTGTTTAGGGCAAAGGTGGGACAGCTGCTTTAATTTGCCCTGGGGCAGTTCTGCTGATTGAGTTATTTCAGGAACTGGGCAGTTCTGCTGATTGAATTATGTCAGGGGCTGGGCAGCTCCGCTGATTGAATTATTTCTGGCGCTTATCAGACCTGTTGTTTGATTGATTGCATTAAGGTGCTGTGTAATGGCAGCTAGTTACGATGCTCATCAGGGGTTCAGTGGTTCACAATCTATCCCCCTCAAAAGGCAGACCCTCCAAACCACCTGCCCAAAATCAGGACAAATTGTTCCAAGAGGCCCGCAGAAGACTCCCAGGTGTGTGAAAAGCACAACGCTCCCACTCCTGTTCCGACTCCTGTTCCAGCTTCCTGCTCCAGCTCCCTGCCCCGGTCTCCCTGCTCTGCAGTCTGGGTTCAGTAGGCCACCCCCTGCCCCATTAAAACAGACCTGTTTTGATGTTCTTCCAGAGTATCTTCTTCTAGAATCGTGTTGTTCTCCGGATATTGTGGATTTTTTTGCTTCAGAATCAGTCTAGAGGCTTCATATTTTGTTGGTTTGAGGGGAGGTTAGAGGAGGTTACAGAGAATCCTGTCTGATCTCCGCCACCATGGCTCCACCCCCCGAGCCTCATCCCCTCTAAGATTTATAATTTTCTTTTTTTTCATATTAGCCAATAAGATAGGTGTGAGGTTAAAAATAGCTTTATACATTTATCTGTCACAGATTTCTTTTTGCCATTCCTTAATTCATGGACCTTTTATTGTTGTTTTTGTCTATGAATATGTTTTATATATAGAAACTTTCTGGTTTTGATCTGGGGATATGTCTGGTAATTAGTAATAGTCCAACTAAGTGATTTTATTAAATAACTAAAAATTACTTACCAAAACAATTGGACCTATCCACAATCCTGCCCTCCTCATATTAATGTGTCTCCTCTTTATCCTTCTAACATTATTACATTAATTATTTCTGTCTTTAATCACCTTTGCCATTTTGATGGAGAAGCAGTGGGAAAATTGTAGTTGAGGGGCCTGGTCATTATCCTGGTTCTGTAATTATTACCTTTATAACCTTGAGCAATTCAATTAAATTCTCTGGATTTGTTTCTCATCCATACAATGAAGGAGTTTCCCTAAGTGGTTTCAATGGTGCCTCCCAGCTCTGTGTCCTTGACCCTATAAGTAGTCTAAGACAAAAGTTAAGAATTGTTTTAATTTGTATTTCATATGAATAGTGATTTGAAGAATTTTTCATGTGATTGTTGATAGTTTGAAATTCTTCTTTTGAAAGCTTTTTGTTTATTTTTTTACCTTCCTTTTCCACCTCCTCCTCGCCATAGGATAATCTGTGACTTCTTTTAGGTGAAAAAATAAAAGGTTGATGTAAGAAGGGATTGGGAAAGAGAAAAGCTGGATGGTGAATCTCTACACATATGAAAAAAAAAAAAAAACATTGCTGGGATAACTAGGACTACCACTTGAAATGGAATACCATGTTTTCTCTCCCTATTTTATATATAAACACTGAAGCCTGACAGAGACTCATTGCATTATTCCACCTGTCAAGTGATATATAATAGTGATAAATCACTGCGGGTGTACATCCTTCAGCCAGTCCCAGAGTAGCACAAACCAGGGTGCTGCTTGGAACATCCTTCACATTCTGAGAGGAAGGATGGCTCCATACCTGCCTTAAAGCTTATTTGCATGGTTGACCCATTTACACCACCCACACATCAATACATAATCCTGAAGCAGTCCTATTAAAATGTCAATGAAATCCTGGGGCTTTCACAGGGCTTTTTGATTTCCTTGTTGTGGTTTCTTACCTTTATGAAACATTAATCTGAAGTACCATTTTCATTTTCTTTTTAGCACTGAATTGATCAGTTATGTTCTACTGCAGAAACCTTGTGTTTTTAGATTTCTGTGATGGATCATTAGTAACAACCATTTAAAAGGACTTAAAAGAAAAACAAACTAGAAAAATTCACACTCTCTTCAAATTTGTATGCAGGTTCTTTACCTCTGTAAAACCGCATTACCTAAGGTTTCTTCTAGTTTAGTTTTCTCATAAGTTCTTTTAAAATTTTAATCATATCAACCACCATCATCATCCATTTATGAGGCCTTACCAAGCACATTACTCAGAACAAGTACATGAATATTACTGAAATGACTTTAGAGAAGAAGAAAACTGAAGTTAAGAGGCCCTCATGGCTACAAGGGAGAACCAAGATTCCAAACCAGATGATCTCTTAATAAATCCAATGCTTCTTCTACTATACCAAAAAGATTAGGTTCATATGACTCAAAACTATTGTAAAAAGTACTAATTGTAAAAAAAAAAGTACAATTTTACTTGTAATTGATTTCAAATTCATTCATACACTATCACTAATCACTAGTGGTAGCTAATTATATAAGAATCTTTATAAGTTCTTATTTTATATCAAATGAGTTTTGTCATATAAACCTAATCTTTTTGATAATCATTAATTGAGTTTATTTCATTTTCCCAGATATGTAATCTCATAAATGAAATAATTTTTGCTCTTTCAGAGTTAGGGATTCTATCAGGAAAGACAACATGTATGTAAGCACATCAGAATAAATACAAAGTGAATAAAAGGTAGTTAGCAAGATAAGACGTTAGCAGGTGGGCAAATCAGGAAAGTTTTCTTGTATAAGGTGGTGCTTGAACTATATCTTGATGTAAATGAAAGATTTTAAAATGTGTAGCCAAGGAAGGAGTGTGTTCTTATAATGCTCAGGGAGAAACTGAGGCAGTATCACACATTGGAGATTAATTAATATTTTGTTGATGTTAATTGAGAGTTTAGAATCCATAGCTATGGATCGGGACTGCTGGAACTCTTGTCTCAAAACACACAGTCCATTAAGAGTTTAGACTGGCAGACATTTGCCAGCCAACTGAATCTCAAGTAGGTCCAGCAATTAGTAAGTTTGGTTACAGGATTCTTATAGGACTCCAGGCCTATAAGGGAACAAAGAATTCAGGAGGCAGAAGGAGGGGTTGAACACTGGGGGGGGGGATTGGAGTTCCAGGAAAGGACTATCAATTCAGTTCTGACAGGTAGAGAGTAAAGGAAGTGCGACAAGCCTGGGAAAGGAATTGGGAGATATTAAGTCTGAAGCCAAAAGATAAGGAGTATGTCGAGATGGACCATCTGGAGGTTTTATGACTCCTTTGGAATGCTAGCCCAATTATTCCTGATGGTCAGGAAGTGGGGGGGGGTGCTACTGAAGCAGAACAATTAAGGGGAACTGAAACAGAGAAATTGAGGGAAACTGAGACACAAAACTGTGGCACAACATTCTAAGCATAGTGAAAGGAGATAGGCAATACAAAAATGGTTCGGAAATGGGAAATGCAGTAAGGTATATGAGGAACAAAGAGAAAGCCAGTTTAACTCAACCATAAAATTCAGGAATGTGAACAATCAATATATGATGAAAATAGAAAGATGGGAAAGTGTTTTGATTAAAAAAAAAAAGGAAAAGTCAAAACAAAGGGACTGTATTTTTATCATAGAGATAATGGGGAGCAACTGGAATTTATTGAGTTAAAGAATGATAGGATCAAATTTTGACTTAAGAAAAATCACTGTGGTAGCTATCTTGAAGATAGATTAGGATGGGAAGAGACTGGAAGCAGAAAGACAAATTAGGAAGCCATTCCTTTGTCCAGAAGAAAGGTAGTGAGGGCCTGAATTAAGATAGTGACTTTCAATAAAAAGAAGTGATTACATGTAAAAGATTCTAAGAAGATTAAAATAGCAAGATTTGGCCATTGAATGGCTATGTAGATTTGGGGAGAGTAAGGGGTGTAAAAACTAGTTCATAAGTTATACAACCCAGCAAGACATGACAATTCATTTAGTCTGTCTCAGTCTCAGCTGTAAAATGAGGTTAAACTAGATGGCCTTTAAGGTCTCTTCCAGATTTAAGTCAAACCTAAGTCTCCCTAAATCTGAGTATAGTGTTCTATATATTTTTCCATGCCAGAAAAAGATATACTAGTAATCAGGAGAAATAGGTAATAGATCTGGCCTTGCCACTAACTTGCTGTAGCAAGAAAATCAATCTAATTAGTTAAAATAAATCTCAATAATTAGTCAATTAAATGTTAACTCCCTATAAAATCAAAGGATTGAAGTGGATCATCTCTGAGGTCCTTTCTAACTCAAACAATCTATGACAATAGTTTTTTAAGAACCACTCATCCTTATGGTAATAGGCCTTTTAAATAAGAACAAAAGAAACTTCAATGAATGCTGAATTAAACATTTATTGTGAAGAAGATCCTATGTTGAGGAAGAAGAATGAAATAAGCACTTATTAAGTTATTACTATGTGCCAGGCACTATGCTAAGCATTTTATAAATATTATTTCTTTTGATCCTTATAACAACCTTGAGAGGTAGATGCTCTTATTATCCCCATTTTACAGATGAGGAAACTGAGAGAAACAAAAGTTAAGCGACTTGCCAAGGATGTATGGGATAGGAGATTTGAACACAAGACTTCCTGACTACAGACCCATCATATTATTCACTGTGTCACCTAGCTGCCTTCAGCAGTTCTGAGGAAGTTATAAACATCACATCATTTCCTAATTATGTGATAGTTCATGAAATAACTACATAATTACCAAAATATTTGTTTTGTAATTCAACTTTTTTTTATTTACATGAAGTAAAGCTTTTTTTTTTTTGCTTTGTTCACATTTCTCTCTGTCTCTATGTGTCTCTGTCTCTATATGTTTCTATTTTGTTTCTGTCTCTGACTCTTTTTCCTTTAGATTAAAAAGCTAATCAAATACAGGTGGAAATGCTTAAGTTAAAATTTGCTAACTCAGAAAATTATATTACAAATGATAAGTTTTCAATTACCTTTTGTAGATGCTTATAACTCAGCCTAAATCCTGTACTATAGTGAGTACTCTCACTGGTGGGCCTCTAAAAAGTTAAGCTAGGTTCAAAATCATGAATCAAAATGGTCTTGAATAAAATTTTGATTCATGATTTTGAACCTAGCTTAACATATGTTTTTTATATTAAGCCTGTCAGAACCCCCATTTTAAGGACAAGACCAGGGCAATAATGTTATATTCCCTTCCTGGCCTTAATTTAGCTACCATGACCCCCAATGCGCGCGCGTGCACACGCACACACACATACACCACACACTTTTTTTTTCCACATCTATTTATGAGAATATAAAGAAGTTAGCTCCTCTTCACTGTCTATCTTTTTGTTTGTATTTGCATCTCTAGTGTTTAGCACAGAGCTTGGAATACAGAGCAAATGTTTTATGATGCTTATTCCTTTCCTACCTACCTACTACAGCAACCTGAAAAGACATAATAATTCCAAACAAAATACATCTAATCAGATAGTGGAGAAAATTAAGTGACAAGAAAATTCTCTAAGAAAAAGACTTTCCCATAAGTTACTACACCATCAATGGTAAAGGGTATAAAAACACTGAGAACACACATGACCACATGCAGAGAACATGTGGCCAAGAAACACGTGAAGAGGAAATACATGATCTATCATCATGTCTATTTAGGGTCATTTGTCCTCTGGTCACTTGTCCAGTGATGATTTAATGAGGCAGGGGAAGGGCAATGAAGATCTTTGTATTTCCACTTGATGCTGAATGTTGACTCTCTAATGAAGACACCTGCAGAGTGTCACATTTCTGCTGAGTACTGAATCTCCTCTCTGTGATCTCAGGGATGTATAATTGCTCAGTTAGGTAAGATTGCTGAGCTGCTCTCTGCTACCATCTGCTGGAGTATGATTGCTGATGAACTGCACCTCTCCAAGAGGAGATTACTCATTTTACTCTATTACTCCTGTCAATCCCAAAGCACAAAAACAGGACAATAACCAATATATCCACCTCTGTTGCTGATAAGAAACTCTCAGACTAGGATTGTCTCATCTTATATCTTACACTTAAAACCTAAATTCTCCAAAAGCTAGTATCCCTTGGCGCAAAGCTCTTCGTTTAGCCAGCTCTGTTAATCCCTAGCTGCAGATCATTTGGTTCCCCTAAACTGGGACTCTTCTTCTATCCCTCCATCTATGATGGTCCAGCCATCTATGATTTTAAGTTAGAAAATCCTTTTCCATTCCTGTCAAATCCCTGGTTGTTGAGCCGTGTGAATCTTCAAACAATTTCCAGGACTCCAAAAAATATAAAGGAGATTTATGGGAAAGGGACAACCTAATAGTTAGAATTTATTTGCACTTTAAGGTTTTTAAAGCATTTTGCATATGTGACTTCATTTGATACAAGTTTGTGAGATAGATGATATTATTATCCCTATATGAGAAAACTAAGGCCAAGGAAGATTAAATAACTTGCTAAGGTTCACACAGCTAAAATATATCTAAAAGAGAATTTGAAAATTGTCTTCCTAATGCCAAGTGAAGTCTCTAACTGCTGGGATAGCTACTCTATATATAAAATTCCTGGCTTCTATACAAATCTGAGAGCAAAAATAAAAGGACTTGGAGAAGACAGTAAGACTAGAGTCCTGTAGAGGAGCATTTATTTCAAATTCCTGACAGCATTATGCATTCTTGCCAACAACATAATCACTAGCCTTTATTTATAATAACTTCCATCTACAGTCACTGAAAGATTCTTTCTATTCCAATATCCAGGAAAACTCATCTTGTTCCTTGAACAAGAAACTTCACCTACCTGTACATTTGTTAAGTCTCTTCCCCTACCTGAAATATAAAGAAGATAAGATTTGTAAAATACTTAGCACAGTGTCTCCCACACAGTAAGCATTAATAAATATTTCCTTCTTTCATTCCTTCTCTTTCTCCTTTGTTTCTTCCTTTTTTTCTTCCTTATGTACTTTTTCTTCCTTCCTTCTCTCCATCCAACTCTGCCTCCTGACTTTGAGGTTTCCTTCACATCCTTGTTAAAATCTGACTTTCTACAGGAAGCCATTCCCAATCCCTTTGAATTCTGGTACCTTTTATTGATTATTTTCAGTTGGCCTTGTACATAGTCCTTTGGTCCATAATTATTTGCATGTTGTCTCTCCTATTACTTTGTTCACTCCTTGGGAGTAGAGGCTTTTTTTTGCTTTCTTTCTACTCTGAATGCTTAACACAGAAACAGGGATATATAGGCACTTAATGAGTGCTTATTGGCTTTACAAACTTTGAGTAAGCTGTAATTGACTTATTTTTCAGCTGTGTCAGATTGCGACACAATTTGGAATTTTCTTGGTAAACAAATTGGGGATTTACTTTTCCAGCTCCTTTTACAGTTGGGGAATTGAAGCAAACAAGCTAGTAAATGTCTGAGGTCAGATATGAACTCAGGAAGAGTAGTCTTCTTGACTCCAAACCATGTACTTTACCTAATGTGCCATCTCACAGCCCACTTGTGTCTATAGCAGCATCAAAATATGTAATAGTGGAAAGATTCACTTGGAAGCAAGATCTGGAATTTGATTTTGCCTTAGACAACTTGCCTTAGCAGCTCTATATCCCTGAGCAAGGTTTTCACTTCTCTCAGCCCATTTTTTCTCATTTCTAATAAGGAGAAAATAATAGTGCCTTTCCCTCAGCGCTGTTGTGAAGGTCAAATGAGATTATATATGTAAAGTGCTTTGCGAACCATAAAGCATATGTAAATGCTCACTGTTATGATAGTGCTAACACTGCTGCTTTTACAAGGGAAACCACTTAGTAAATATAAGACAATTTTGATTTGATTTAAGGAGGCTAATAAAGGAGGGTAAAAGCAACAGCCTAGATAGATGGTATAATATATCTTTATTTTCAGGATAGAGTAGGGATTTTCCCCTTTCAATATATAAAGACAGGTCTGCCTGCTTCCACCTCCATACATGAAATTATACCAATTTTCATCAGAACTGCTTGGCCCCCATTGTAAATTGCTCCTGCACACATCTGCCTACCTGATAGGCAAATCATGCAAAAATCACTGTAGAAGCTTTTTAAAACCTGATTAATAGGAATTACATGCACATGGAAGAAAAATAGACTTCTGAAGATGGAGATAGAATCTCCCCCTGGTCTGTTGTGACTTACCCTCTGCCTTTTGCTAGCTACAAGAAAATTAACTCAAAGGCAATTCCTCAAATTAGGAGTGAAAAAGCAGGCTTGAAATATCCCTGCTTCTGTTTCTTTGGTTCTGACCCAAGGCAATTTAATTTCAGATTGGAATGTCTGTCTAGCTCTGCTTTCCCTTCCTAATGCAAATATGTAATCATGGTAGTTTTTCTCAAAACCCAGTCTGCATAACTGAAGCAAAACAAACTCTCAGAGGGGAAAAATCTTAGTTTAGGGTCTCTTGTACACTCTTCCTTCTCTTGCTCACTCCCTCAGGGAACCCATGCTGGATGTGTCACTCAATGGGAATGAGGCAGATTATCTGAGACAGCAAAAGCATCCACAAGTTCTAACTATTACTAGCTACAGCTTCCTCATAGCCAAACAATGATACCTGTTGGAAATAACTTTTATGGCCAATAGATTTTGGAGAGAATATTTGGTATGAAAAAGTAGGACAAAAGTGTGCAAATGTTCCCTGCATGATATGTGATTATCTTTCTTCTGAGGTACTCAGTGTCCATCTGACCCTTTAAAAATAAAATCCACCCCACAGGCAAACCACAAAGAAGAGATTTGGGCATTGTAGTAGTAATCATACAGAAAAAAAGTAAATTAGTCCTCAGACTGTAGATATTTTACAGGTGATTCTTTCCCTAAGGGAACTTCAGTCATTATTTGCATGAGGAGAGAAAAAAATCCCATTAAATGTGAGGCTTAGAAAGCTTTAGCAATAGATAATGTTTTTTAAAATATCTTTCCTTGGTTATTAGAATGAGCAGGTTTGTATAGCCTTTTAAAAATTCAATCATACCAGAAGCATTTGTTAAGTGTGGTGGAAAGAATACTAGAAGAGCTTGGTTTGGGTCTCAGTTCTGATACTAAGAATGTCATTTTGGTCTAGTCTTTTATACTTTCTGAGTCTAACTTTCCCCCTCTCAATTCAAATCAATACATATATTTATTAAAAACTCAATATGAACAAGATATGTGCTAAGTACAAGGAATAGACAGAAAAAATTTTTTAAATTACCCACCTTCAATATGCTTTCAATCTATTGTGAGCATCCCTTCTACTGAGAGGAATAATTATATTCACAGTACCTATTTCACAAATTTGCTTCAAGGATCAAATGAGAAGCTATTTTTAAAACCTCAGATGCTTGAGAATTACTACTATTCACAAATTTTATTGGTGTCATATATTCATACCTCCACTAAAGTTCTACTCAGCCCTACTCATGCATTGTGGCACAAAAGCAATACTATGAAATATTAAGGTATCTATAAATAAGAATAACTTAAATCAATCTCACACACATATCAGATAGGCAAAGTTTACCAAAAATAAAAAGGAGGTACTACAGGAAATTGGTACATGAATGTACTTTTGATGCAGCTATGAACTGATCTAACCATTTTGGAAAACAATTTGAAAGTATACCCCACAACTTACTAAACTGTGCATACTCTTTGACCCAGAAATATAAATATTACATCTATATCCCAAAGAGATTTTTTAAAATAGGAAAAAAGACCCATATGTACAAAAGAAAAAATTATAAAAGTTTTTTGTCATGGCAAAGAAAATTACCTACCAACTGATAGAGATGATAGACTCAATATGTGGAAAGAAATGCATTTATAAATATTGTCAACATGGGGATTTGTTTTGACTACATATATACATATATATGCATATATTTTACAAAGATTTTGTTTTTCTTTTTTTAGTTCAGTGTAGTAGAAAATATATGCTTAATAATTTTTTAATTGTAACTAAATTGTAATTAAAACATAATGAAAAGTAGCTGGATTTGGCATTAGACCAAAATTCACATCTTTGTTCTGATACCAAATATTTGATTGAAGTAATTATTTAATCTCTCTGGATCTTACTTTCCTCAACTATAAAACTAGGGATTTGGATTAGATCACTTTGAATGATCTTTCCAGTTCGACACATAATTCTACTCCAGAATTCTACATGGTAACCATCCATAATTTAGATATGGGGTAATACATGTTTAATTACCATTCATGATCTCAAAATCAATTCCAGATCATCAATTCCATTCTACAAAACAATAACTTGACATAATAGAATTGTGGAATTTTAGATTTGAAAGATACATTAAAAACTATCTAATTCAATATCTATGATTTTACAGATAGGGGAATGAAGGTAAAAGTTTACTCATTAAAGAAATGATAAAAACTCAAATGAGAACTCCACATTTCTTGATATCTATTCCTTTGTACTATTTATTGTCTTGTTATTGAATAGGTTTTTTAGAACAATATTATTTTCTTTTTTTGTTGTAATTTTATTAAAGCTTTTTATTTTCAAAATATATGGATAGATAATTTTTCAATACTGACCCTTGAATAGTCTTGTGTTCCAAATTTCCCCCTCCTTACCCGCTACCCCCCTAGATGGCAAGCAATCCAATATATGTTACACATGTTAAAATATGTTAAATCCAATATATGCAAACATATTTATACAACTATCTTGCTACATAAGAAAAATCAGATCAAAAAGGAAAGAAAATGATTGAGAAAACAAAATGCAAGTGAACAACAAAAAAAGTGAGAATGTTATGTTGTGATCCACACTCAGTTCCCATAGTCCTTTCTCTGAATGTAGATGACTCTCTTCATCACGAGATCATTGGAACTGGCCTCAGTCATCTCATTGTTGGAAAGAGTCACATACATCAAAATTGATCATCATATAATATTGCTAGAACAATATTATGTTCAAACTAAACCTTTTAATAAAAAAACACAAAAATATACAAGTTAAAGGAGTCAACATTCATGAAACTTAAATATTTTATTTCTATTTTACAATATTTTTTAAAAGACAAATTTGGTATGCACACTTAGGCAAACATTTTGTACTTTCTGATCATAATAATCAAACACATGGTTATCAACAGGACATATTCTGATATAGAAAGAACTCAGACAAATGTGGAAAAAAATGGGAAGACAGCTGCCAAAATGGAATGCAAAAAATGTCATGAAATGAAGATTTCACAACCCAAAGCCATAGCTCAGCCAGTTGATAAGGTAGGATAAATAACTGCCTTCATTAAAAGACTTCATGAAATGTCAATTATTTTCACTATCACACAGCCCATTCTAAAAGACATCAGTTGTCAGTTAAATGGCTTAAGAATCTATTTCTGTTTAAATTTTTTTTCATGTTTATTTTTATTCTTTCCTCTCAGATGTCCAGCTCATACACATTTTTCAGGAAGGTCAAGCTGGGAAAGGGGAGGGAGAAAGCATTTTCTCTTAGATTGAGGTCTATTATTTGAGGGTAAGAAACTATGCTTTTTGTATTCAGAAATTCTTGGATCTGAATGTTAATTCTTTCCTTTAGGATCCTGCCAATGACCCTCAAATCTTACTCAGCATGTGAGACAACAGTTTGGAAGATGGGCAACTCTGCACTTGTTACCTACTCTGAACCTATTGCAAAGCCAAGGAAACTATGCTTCCCTCTTCAGAAATCTTACAATCAATACTTAAAATTTTGAGAATCAATGAACATAAGGATTTTGGTCTGACCACATGGGCTGTCCTTTAGAAAAATAGTTTCTATTTCTGACTTGTTTGGCATTCTGTAAATTGTGCTGTTGTTGGAATATTTAAGAACCTTGCTGTTAACATTTGTTGAGAAGTTTTTGTAGGAGAATGACCAAATTGAATAACAGTAGTCTTAGCATTGCCAGATGGCATGAATAGGCCAGATATACATGGAAAATAAATGTTCCCAAATGGTTTCATACTTGAAAAAAGGCAAAGGTCCTCATCGTAAATGAAAACCCAATACTATGTTTACTTAATGCAAAACAAGTGAATAAATAACCTATATTTTTATATATTAGTAATGCTTCAAAACTGTCATATCCCTTAGATTATTTGTTCCTCATGTGTTTTACTATACTTTGATAGGTCTAAGATTTCATTGATATTGGTCTTAACTCATCTATGTCCTCTCATGAAAAGGAAGGGCTAAAAGAATGGGATGTTCTTATTTCCTCCCCAATCCTACATTTGTCCACCACACAGAGGAGATGGGGATCAACTAAGTATACTTGCCCAGACCCTGACTTCCTTTTCTCCTTTGCTGACTAGATGACCAAACTCAGTTCTTGAGGTAGACTTGTTCAGGCATGGAGGCAACCATTTAATTTTGAGCAATGTGACTGTCTTGGGTCAAATGAAAGGAATGATTGGTTAAGACAGTAATAGTAAAAAGGCTGATGGCAAGAAAAGTTTCTGTATCTCAGGGGAGTGTCGAAAGACTGATCAATTTAAAAGCAGACATGAATAGGCAGTGTTTGAGGCAATACTCTACTGAGTATAAAGTCTAAAATATCTATTGGTTGTCTTACAAACTGCTTTGTGTTTGGAAGAGGTTTGATTATTAGCTTCCCTTCAGTTTATAACAATAGTGATTAGTTAAGTTGTTGAATTCTGTTCTGTCAATGCTCACTTTGTTAAAAATTTTATGTGTGTAGGAATAAATTACCTGCCTCATACCTGGTTCAATATTTTACATTAAGTACCTTTTAACCAATTTTTTTTAACTTGTCCCTTTTGTGAGAGGATCTAAGTGTAATACCGGGAGGCAAAACATATTTTCATATGCATGTTAAGCTTTACTTTTGTTTCTTTTTCCTCTTTTCTATAGAGTGCTTTACCCACCTATTTGGATCACTTTGTCTTCTGACTTTCAGGGAGACAGTGTTATAATGGAAAAAGCCTTGAAATGAGAGCCAAATAATCAACATCCCACTGGCTCTACAGCTGTTTAGATATATGACTAGGACACAATTATATCTCTAAGCCTATTTCCTCACCCATAAAATTAGGATCCTAATACTTGTCCAGCCCACCTCACACAAATAGGGTAGAGGACAAACAAGACAGTGTATGTAAAAGTATTTTGTAAACTATAAAATTCTATATCTTTTATATTTCTAGTAGCACCTGGCATTGGACTTTATGCTTAGTAGGTGATTAATAAATGTTTATTGAATTACAATTTGTGCAATTCATTCTTTCCTTCCACAAGCATCTATTCATTATCTACCATATTAGAGAAACTGTGCCAAATTGTTGTTTGTCCTTCATTTTCAAGGAGGACCAATGGCATCATGGGTAATATCTTAACTCATGGGTGAATTGAATTAAAGTGAGACAGAGTTGCACAAAGCTGTCAGTCTCACTTTCTCTCCCTAAATCACAGAAATCTAGTGGCAATATAAAAATAGAGTTGACTAGAAATGGTCCAGGATGCAATGGATGACTTTGGCAGTATAAATGCTTGACCAAACTCAACATATTCCACAGAATCTGCTTTAGCTGCCTTCATGGCCATTGAAACAAATTGTTCTCATCCACATATTTGTCTGGAGGAAATCTTCTTAGAGAAGACATCCCGCCCCCTCCCAACTCACCATCAGGTTTGAGACCTGTTGGTTACCTTCAACCTGGTTTAGCCCATCTATCTTATACAGTTTGCCAGAATTTGGCCATTGCACATGTCATAGTTTCTTAGAGACACAGGTAAAGTAGACACCCAAGGTAGATAAGAAGTCCTGAAAAGGGCTTAAAAAGCCCTCATACAAACGGTGCAAGTCCTCCTGAACACTCAATCCCCCACTGTACTAAATACTAAGGATACAAAGATAGAAACAAAACACTTCCTAGACTTAAGGAAATTATATGAACATAAGGTCTTCCTGTCTCATAAAGTTTTTATGCCTAGCATCATGTGTCTTAGGTCTTCTCTTCACCCTTTTATTGGGATCACTTTAGAGCAATGATTCTAACTCTGTTTTGGGTCATGTACCCCTTGTTAGCCTGAAGAAGACTGTGGATCCCTTCTCAAAATAATATTTCTTAAATGCATAAAATAAAATACACAGCATTACAAAGGAAATCAATTTATATGGAAATACCATTGATATCAAAACATGCTTAAAAGCAAGTTCATAGATTCCCCCAAAACTCTTGCTTTAAAAATACAAATGAAATTATATATGTAAACCTTAAATCTCTCCAAATATGAGTCATTATCAACTATTATATTGTTTTAACAAAGACTTCATAAAGCCTGTGAATAGAATAGAATGCATATTATCATTTCCATTTGGAAGATGAAAAAATACAGATTCAGAGAAGAACAGTTCATCACATAGTCAACTTCCATTTTTTATGTATTTGCATGAACAATTCAATTTTAAAAGATATTGTCTTTTTTCCATAATTTTACATTATCCATGTTTTTAAATGAGGTAGTTTAGTGGCTAATTAAATAGAAAGATAGGCCTGGAGTCAGAAAGATTTAAGTTCAAATTTAACATCAGACACTTATTAGCTGTGTGACCCTAAGCAAGTGATTGAACATCTATTTACCTTAATCCTGGAAATAGAAATGGCAAACTACTCCAAAATCTTTGCTAAATATAAATAAATAAAAATTTAAGAAAATAAAACAAGGCATAATGGGGGAAAAGAGATGGTTAGAGGGTGGTAGAGTGTCAAAGAGTCAGACAACTCAACAATAACAAATAATAAAAACAATAACAACAACAAATAGCAAAAATAATAACAAATATACAGCTTTTTGAAGCTTGCTAAATGCTTTATCACATTTGAACTTTTTAATAATATTGTGAAGTAGGTACTATCATTATCTCCACTTTAAATGGCAAAATAGAGGCTGGGAGACTTTAGGTGATTTGCCCAATATAATATAACTAACAAGCATCTAGGGCAGGATTTGAACTCAGGTCTTCCTGACATCACATCCAACATATCTCACTGTTCCACCTAGCTGCCTCTATATTAATAATTATTTTATGTAATCCATCCATGTGAAAATTAAAGTCATTTATATAAAATTTAGTAAATATTAATTAAAAGAGACCTAATGGCAATCAAATATTTGAAGGACAAGGGCATGCAAATGAATGTAGTAGTCTTGTTAGGCTCATCCTGGAAGAAATTAGAATTAGAAGAAATGATAGGAATTACAAAAATGGACATATGGTCTAAATATAATATAAAGGCAGACATGCTAATAATCAGAACTATTTCCAAAGTAGAATGAGCTGATTCAGAAAGTTGGGAGCTCCCCATTACTAGACTGCCTTCCAACAAAGGAGAAATGACCACTTTCAGGGGCATGTCATGGGTCCCAGCTCAGGTATATTAGATTAGATGATTAATGAAACCCTTTCTATCTCTGAGATTCTGTGAAAATGTAAGCAGGGATATCATGCGGGAATTTCTTCAATCTCAGAAATACCTCCCCTCTTTCCACAAGATTATTAAGCATTTCTTTATGCCTTGATATCATGAAGGGGCAGAAAGATATAGCTGTAATAGTTCACTAACTCTAGGGTTTGAAAATGAGGAGAAACAAAGACTAACACTATGCAAACAATATTTGGTGGGTTCCACTAATGGAGGAAAATAATGGCAACAATAATTCACTCATCATTTAGCTTTGCATTTCATGAGGTACATGTTATTATACAAATCATAAAAAGAAATGCCTTATTTCTCATAGAACAGAAATACAATTTTCTACCACTGACTTATCCTTCAATAAACAGGGAAATACTGTCTATATTATATAATCTAAAGCTTATATTAATAAAGTGAAATTTTATAAAAACAGAAATTAGTCACTGAACCTAAAGGTCATTTCATTATTTGAAGTGGGGATAAGGGATTCAGTAGATTGCTATGATCATCTCTCAAAAAGAAATTGATGATCATGCAGATAAAAAAAATTAAATGATCTAGCCTCAAAGCAGTTAGAAAAAGCCATTTAAAAGCTCATCTTTGACCAGTTATGTGAAATGAAGTAAATCAGGTTCTGATTCACTGGGAATAATGGTAAAATTAGAGAATCTTAGAGCTATAAGAAAGGAAAGAAGAAAGTTACCTGCAATGTACAAAGCACTGTGTGAAGTACTTCACAAATATAATCTCATTTGATCCTCATAACAACACTGGAAGCTAAATGGTATTGTTATCCCCATTTTTATAGTTGAGAAAATTAAACCGTATGAATAGAACTATAAGTAAGAATTTAAGCACTTTGGAAATATAAGGATTGAGGAAGGTGATCTAAGGCAGACATTGTTAAACACAAGCCTCCAATACTGAAGAGACAGGAATCAAATTAAAATGTTATTAGAAAATATTTAACATGGCAAACAAAAATACAATAAAACATAGATAATATTGCATTTTAAAAAGTAACTCAATACGTGGCCCACAGGGATCCTTCTGTAGAATTGTGGCCTGTTTCCATTTGAGTTTGATGAAATTGGTCTCAAGTAGGAATATCCCCGTGCTTAGTTTACACACACTGCAGAAAGAGATCATGTATCATAGATTTATAGCTAGAAGGAAACTCAAAGAACATTTGCTCCAACCCCCTTAATTTAACAGATAAGAGACTAAGGCCTAGAGATATTACACGATCCAAGATCACACAGATGACCTTCAAAGGTAGGATTTAAATAAAGGTTTCTGATTGAACAATTAGCATTCTTTCCATTGTACTATGGTAATTTGTGAGGAATTTGGAGGCATGATATTTGTACAAGGAAGGGGGTTGAGTGGAGGAGAGTGTGAGTCAAGTATGTTAATTATTGGAGTGGAGAAAGAATGGCCTAATAAGTCCAGAGATAACAGCAGAAAGATCTGGCAAGATGGAATGAACTTTAAAGGAGAAATGGTTACTGAATTCCTCCTGATGTCCAGGGTTTGGGTTTGGGAAAAGAAATAGCCTGTCTTAGAGAGAGTGCCAAGAAATGTGATATTTTCAGGAGAAAATTAGGCTGTGATGAGCACCAAAAGTTGAGAAAAAAGAGATATTTTTTTTTAAATTTTAAACAAAGGAGTCTGGTGGATAGAGCAACTGGTCTTAGAGTCAGGAAGATGTAAATTCAAATCTGATCTTAGACATTTACTAGCTATGAGACCCTTGGCTAGTCACTTAATCCTGATTAAGTAAATAAAGAACTATGCCATAAGGTTCAGTAGGAAGGGAGAGCCAAGGAGATTTGGATCTCTAGAAGGTTGGGACTATGGACATTCATTCTCTCCTACTTATTCTACACCAATGCATATATTAAAGGAAGATAGTAAACCTAGGGCAGCCAGTCCTAGGGAATAGTCCTGACAGGGAAAGATACAGTGGGGTGCCAGCCCAGTGACCATCAGGTAAGGTCCTAAAAGAACACCTTATCCAATAGGCACATCAACAAGAGTACTCTCTACAACACTCCAAACAAGTATATAAGAATCTTTTCCTCACAGCATCCTGCTAGATGCCATTTATAATAGATTATGATCCAGTCTCTGCCCACAAATACTCCTGGGAGGGGAAACTCACTAACTCCTGAGCCAGTTCATTCTACCCTTAGACTGCTCTAATTATTAGGAATTTTTCCTTCAGAGGCAACCTTACCTGGTTTCTCTGCAATTTTCAGTCAGTTACTCATTCTCCCCTCAGGGGACCAAACAGGACAAGTGTGAATGGAAAAACTTCTACCACCTGTGATTGACAAATAGTTTAAGCCTTTTCTCTTACTAAACTTCCTACAAACCACTGACAGGCATAGCAAAACTGATTGGCTCAATTGAACTCCCTGTACTTTCACTGCCCTCAAGAGGTGATGCTAAGGAACAATTAGCCAAAAGGCAGGAAATTTGGGGTTAGAAAAAAGACCTATATAATGAGTTCCTAAATAAGTGACTACTGACAATTTCCATCATGATCCATCTCCCCCTTAAAACCAATTGGCTCTGACTTAGAACATAATCAGCACCTGCTAATTTGCACAACAATCCTTTTACTATCTGGAATTAATTTGATAATCTTCTATTATATCTTCAAAATATCTGTCAGCTGGTAGGATAATGCTGGGTGATCATTTGAATGCCAGGACTGGCAACAATTCTGCCAAATCTTCATCTACCAGAAATCTGGACTAGAAAGACAATTTCCACATGGCCTGTCTCTCTGGAGAGGAAAATAACTTCTCTTTCAGATAGTTCCATAATTTGCAAACCCCTCTCCTGCTAAAGTTGCTGCTTGTGTGACATTCCTAACATTTATTTAAACTTCTTCACAGAAGAATGGTCGAATATTAAATGATAATCAGCCAGACCTTGACAAATGGCCAGATTAAAATCAGAGAATGTTAGAGCTGGAACATGATAGAATTTATCCAGTCCAACTGTATTTTCCCTCATTTTATAGCACAGTTATCTATCCCCTCTACTTAGATTTTGCTAAAGCACTTCCCTTATCTGGATCACTCCTTTACCTTATTCTATCCTTTATCATACTTATTTGTATGAATGTGTATCTTCCCCATTAGTCTGTAATTATTTTGAGAGAGGAATTGCATTAGGAGTAAGAATTATACTCATGTACTTGTAAAATCTCAATGAATAGCACAATTCCTTATACTGGATTTTGTTGTTATTATAGTTGTTGCTGCTGTTGTTATTGTGGGATGGAGGCAGAATATGGTTTAAGTCTGTAAGTCAATTGGCATATGAACCTCTCAATGAGTATATTCCCTCTATCCATGTAGACTGGCACCTGTTCTTCAAGTTACAGGGCTGGAAAGTTATCTAGAGCACTGAAAGCTTAAGTAACTTTACCAAGTTCATAGAACCATTTTGTCAGAGATGGTCTTAAATTCAAGATTTAAGTTTACTAGCTCATGTCCTCCAAAAAAAGGGGAAATTAGCCCAATGAACAAACTTTACATTTTTCCATTGATAAAGAGCACCACCTCCTGGGCAAACTGAGAAATGATCCTATTTTTAGCCAAAATGCATCTACTCTTTGCTGAGTGTTTATGTTTCCTTAAGAAGCTCAGTCAATTTGACCAGATGAACTAATAGTTCTGTGTGACTCCGTGTGACTGGGAACATGCCCTGAAAAGCTTATTTTATGTTGCTTCTTATTTTTCTAAAACTTAAATAGTCTGACCATTGGCTGTGGAAGTAGAAAACTTTTCCATGTTTCATTAGCTATAGAAGATAAATTGTCAGAAATAAATATAAAATCAATTCACAAAGTTATAGTTTTAAGAAATTTTGCTAAAGGATTTCAAACTTTTCCTTTTCTTCCAACTCTCAATAATACAGTAGACTGAACTGAATTTGTAATCACAAAATCATTGAATTTCGGAGTTTTAAGAGACAGAATTTACTTAGCCCATTTGAATAGAATATCCTTCAATACCCCCAGTTGTCACATAGTTTATATGTAAAGATGTCCAGTGAAGAAAGACATAATATTAAGAGAAATTTTGCTGAATGACCTGTATTCTAACTCTAGTTCTGCTACTTATTACCCATGTATTCTTGAGCAAGTCACTTATTCCCCTGAGCTTTAGTCTCCTAAAATGCACCAACAAAAGAAACATTTATTAAGCATCAATTATGTTCCAAGCACTGTGCTGAGTATTCAGGATACAAAGAATAGAAAAAGATAGCTCTTGCTCATAAAGGATTAATATCATTAATTTTAAAAAGGGATTGGACAAGGTAACCAATAAGGTCACTTCCAGATCTAAATTTCTACTTTTACAATAGTCCACTCTAAAATAACACTACTGTTGTTTTATTTTGTTTAAATTTTGTTTAATTTCTCCATGCACTAATCATAAATCTAACTCAGCAACTTCCAACCATTGTGCTTATTTCTTCCCTTCTGGGTCCAATCATAGGATTATAGATTTAGAGTTGGAAGAAACCCAGAGGTTATATCATTAAACTTCCTTATTTCATATTACAGAATTAGACCATGAGAAATTAAGTTCAAGGGTGACACTGGAAGTCAGTAGCAATGCTAGTTAGCTAATATCACTCACTGATTTTTCCATTGTATCACATATAATTCTAATATCTTTTCTACAGGACAGTCCTTTGAAAACTTGAAATTAACCATTACACCCCATTCTGTCCTTCCCCTGTTCAACTCTTCTCAATCATAAAAAAGTTCCAGGATCTTCAATTGATCTTCCTTTAGTGCTATTTCTAACCCCATTATTGCCATATTAATATGTTACACATATTACATGTGTAGGCTTCAGGGTTCTTGTAAAAGGAAAGACTCCAATTTTACCCTAGACAAGACCCCACTTATTACAGTTTCCTACAAGCCAGAAAGGTGAGATTTTAATACTCTTCCAGAGTTCTCCAGTACCCTACGGGAAATAAGAGTAAGTCTACACTCTCTGCAAAATGCTCCATTCCTCATTGATTATGCTATTGCAAATATAAAGAGCTCATCTCTAACCCAATTCCATTAGCCATATTCTAGTCCTGATTCACAGCAAAATCTATGTGCCAGATATTGTGCTAAGTGCTTTATGATGATTTTTTGTTATATTTGATCTTCACAACAACCCTAGGGTATAGGCACTAATATTATCCCCATTGTACAAATGAGCAAACTGAGATAAACAAATATTCAAGTGACCAAGGTCACATTGCTAGTAAATGTCTGAGACCAGATTTGAACTCAAATCTTCCTGAGTCCAGATCCAGAACTCTACACTGTACCAACTAGCTGTCCCAATAAGATCTGTAATTCATTTTATTTATTATTCAAACTTTGTATATGTCTTTATGAATATCAAAGACCAGGAGTTTATAGTATTATAGGGTATAAAGTTCAAAAGACTTTAACAGCGATCTTCATCTAAACCTCTCATTTTAGACACATTAAAAAAATGAAAGCCGAGAAATAATCTGCCCAAAATTGCAAAGCTAGTAAATGGCAGTCAGGATTTTAGCCCAGATGATCTAGTACTAGTTTGGGTTTTGTTTTTTTGTTTTTTGTTTTTTGTTTTTTTTCTGGCTGTTTCATTGTATACTGTGTCCCATTAATTACTCATTCTCTTTACAAATATTTGCTTCCTCAGGCTACACTTGCTACTGTCTGCATGATTGAGCTTACCAGATAAAAATGAACAATTCTCTTCCTCCTTCTCCATTTTTAATTCAAAGCTCTAGATTAAATTGAAAAAATTCTAGACAAATATATTTTTATTAGTGCTTGCTATATTCCATCCCTGTTTAAGTCTGTCATTCTTTTATTTTAAGACATGGTCTAATTATCCAAATTCTGTCCTCAAATAACATTTTTTTTAACCAGTTACTCATCCACCCTGTCAACTTTTCTTATCTGAAACTCCTACTTTCATTCAACAGCAATGTTAACATTTTCAGCTTTGTAATATTATTTTAATTTTTTAATTAGTATTTTCCCCTCTACACCCATTCTTCAATCTCAAGAGAATTAAAAAGAAAAGCAAAATCCTTGAAATAATAAGCATAGTCAAGTAAAACATATCCCCATATGGTCCATATCCAAAAATGTGTGTCTCGTTCTATATATTGTCATTATTTCTTTCTCATAATGTATGTAGTATTCTCTATCATCGATTAATTCATAATCTCTTAAAAGTACCTTCTTAGTTATTTCAAATGATAACATTTGACCTAATATGAATCATGAGAAGAGGATAATGATTATAATATTCCAGAAGTCTTAGTAACTTAATACATGCTTGGTACATGCCATGAGAAAATAGATTTCTGAACACCCTGCAACTTATCAAGAGCTTTCTTTACACCAGGGTTTTGTTGCATAAGACACTAGCTTATTCAGCTACTTTGGCAGTTGTCTAGACAAGTAAAGTGTCCTATTAGTATTATATCATAATTTTTTGCCATCTTTATAATCTATTTCCCAAGGTCCTCATCTGTTTATTTTCTATCTCATTGGCCTATAGTATATACTCTGATGACAAAATCAACTTCTATTGCTCCCTCCATTGATCTTTACCTAAATGCTTTCTATCCTGTTTATCTCTTTTACTTCCTAGATTTCCTTAAATGATTTTATTTCATTGTTTATTAGGAACTTCCTTCTTAATATACAATTCTACAAACCCTACATTTTTATCTATCCTGTTTCTTTTGAAAAAGCATGCAAGCCAGAGGCATATTCTAC
This sequence comes from Myrmecobius fasciatus, assembly GCA_023553655.1. Taxonomy (NCBI): domain Eukaryota; kingdom Metazoa; phylum Chordata; class Mammalia; order Dasyuromorphia; family Myrmecobiidae; genus Myrmecobius; species Myrmecobius fasciatus. Next base: position 669,642 of record JAJPUD010000112.1, read on the forward strand.
TCATGGGTATCACACCACCAAAAACTCAGTGAAAATTGTATCTTTGCAGTAATATCTCTGGTTTCTCATATTTTTTGGCTAAACTTTGAGTAATAAAACTTAATTCTAATATAACTTCTAGGAAAGAAGCTGTATGAAGAAATCCAAAGAAGTTCAGCAAACCTGAAGTGAAATGCCCTCAAGCTAGATAGCTAAACTCAATAAATACATTCACATGGTGAAAAAGCAAATTAAGGCTGGACCATTATTTATCTAATAAACTTTTGAAATACAGGGAAGAAGTGGGTATATGCTAATCAGAATCAGTCTTACCGAAAGCAGCTGTCCTTGTGCTATTAATTCATGGGCGCCAGAAAGTATAACTTGTCAAAAAAAATTCTCTACATTGGATCTAGAGTGGACCTTAAAGATCATGCAGTCCAAGTCCATAATTTTACAAAGGAGAAAATAGAGGACCCAAGAGGAAAAGTCACTCAAATAGGATTCACAACTAAATGGATGAATACTTTTGAAAGCATGGATTTTTTTTCATTTTTACCTTGTATCCTCAGAATCAATTTGTATCAGTGCAGCCTTTGAGTCTGAGATGCAACAAAGTATGGATAGATTCTCTGCTGTTTGTGCTAATGTTGATTTAATGATTAACATCAAGAAAACAGATTCTCTAATAGCCATCACTACATCATCCATACATGGAACCATCACTTACAGCAAATGGAGAAGTTCGGAATGCTGTTGCTAAGTTCACTTCACTTACCTTAGCAGTATCTTTTCCAGAAATGTATACATAGATAATGAAGTTGATGCATACATTGCCAGAGCTAGCTCAGTGTTTGAGAAACTTTGAAAGCAAATGTATCCAAATGAAGGTCTACAGAGACATTGTGTCAATCTCATTGTTCTATACTTATAAAATCTGGATAGTGTACCAGCACCATGCCAGAACGCTAAATTGCTTCCATTTGGATTGTCCCAGGAAGATGCTGAAGATCACCTGGAAGGATAAGGGTACCAGACATTGAGATCTTTCTCAAGCTGAATTGCCAAGAATTCGAATTCTACTGGAGAATTCACAACTCTAATGTCCTGATCATGTTGTCAAATGCCAAAAGTACATTTTCCTAAAAGAGTATTTTACAGAGAACTCACACACAAAGCAAACGATCATGTGGAGGTAAGAAGAAGCAATACAAAGATACTCTCAAGGTTTCACTGAAGAATTTTGGAATCAATTATGAGACTTCAGTGACACTATCACCGGACTACTTAGCATGGTATGCCTGCAAAGGTGCTTTACCTATGAGCAAAGTAGAATTGCAATAACTCAAAAGAAACATGAGATACACAAATTTAGAGACATCTCTACTCCAGATGTTCATATGAACTATTTGCACCCAAACTTTGGTAGAACCATCCAAGTTCATATTGATCTGACCAGCCAGTCAGATACGCTGTACCTTGTCATTTTGGTCCTTTTCAAGAACAAAGGACAATAACCATCCTAGGTCTTGTACATAATATATACCTGCTAATTGCTTGAGGAATTGAATCTCTTGTTGTTGAATCTAGCATAATCCTCTCATTTTACATGAGGACAATAAAGCTCAAAGAGGACTTGCTCAAAAATCATATTCCAGATATATTCTAGAATTGAAATTGAAGCCTAGGTTCTCTGACTATAAGATTATTGTTTGGCCTAATACACCCCAACATTCTGACTACTGCCTAAAAATTCCATAATTGGAGTTTAAATCTTCAGTCTTTAACCAAATAGATTTTTCCCTGATAGTCTCCAATGAGATAAATTATGTATCATTTTACCTTAGTATAAATGAGTATGTAGAGTTACCCTGGACAAAAGGATAGAATTCTTGGCTAGAAATTAAGCCTCTTATACTTACTAATTGTGTGATTCTGAGCAAGTTACTCCATGGCTATGTGCCTTAGGCAAATATCTATGATTTATATATTAAATCATACATGGCTGTACCTTCTATTGGTAGAAGGAAACTTCACAATAACAATTCTCCATATGGACAAATTTACAGGCACTTAATGTTTTCATGAGTGGTTTTCTGAGAGTAGATTTTGATATTATGGAAGAAAATGCACAGGAGAGTCCTAGGGTTCTGATAAGAGGGAAAAGGAGGACACAAATGGGAAGTTTGGGAAACAGAAGAGAAATCTTTCCCATTTTTCAATTTTGCCTCACACAGACACCAATCCTGTTTATCTCTCCCAGTGAACAGGGAGTTCAGTTTGTTCTTTCTCTGTTTTTATAATGAAGGGACTTATTCCCTCAAAACTGCCTACTACTATGTTTTTTATATTCTTAAATACTTCAGCTCCATCCATCCATATATCCATGCAGGAACATAATCCAAAAATAAATGGGGGAAAGCTAATGATGCCATTGCTAAGAGTTAATCAAGTGTAAAACATTTAGTTATTTTTTTAACTCTGCAAGGACACATTTTTTAAAATGATAAAATCATAGGAAGTAACCTTAGAATTCAACTGAGACATCTTATAAGAGAATTTCATGATGAAAGATACTTAACTGATCATCTATTCCAACCCTCTTTTTGCAGATAAAGAGAGGGAGTAAGAAAGCAACTTCTCTGAAATTTGTAGTACTGGCAGGAATTTGAAACCCAGTTCCTTGGAATCCAAGTCTTGCGCTCTTATCTCTATATCATGGTATAGTCTATGCCTTGGAAATTACCAAAGACAATTCATGTCTTAAAGCACTTAAAATCATACATTTAGACCTAAAAGAGATCTTAGAGCTCACCTACTCTAACCCCCCTCATTGTTTTTACAAATGAGGAAACTGAGGTATACAGAGGTTAGGTCACTTGTCAAGATCACACAAGTTACAAATAGCAGAGGCAGGATTTAGATGTAGGTCCTTGATCCTGAATATGTCACTTTTTATTATACATGTTAGAATCTTTTTTTCCCCTCAGTTATGTTGCAAACCAACTCTATTGGGAAGTATTCTACAAGTCCAATGTTAAAAACATCTGTCAAATATATTATTATAGAGGCTTGAAGGTTGACCCAAGTGACTCATAACACCCCTTCCAGCTCTGAGATTCTATGATTTTGACATGAGATAGCATTGTTTTAGAAAGGGCACTCTGAATATTTCCAGTCCCTTGGTTTACCTTTCCATTAATGCATCAGTTCCTAGCTCTCATGGTGCCTGTGTAGGTCTTTTGTAGAGCATCCAGGATATCTCCTGACCAGGGTTATAAATAACATAAAATGTGTTATGTTGACAGAATTTCACAATTGTTATAAGAGATTAATTAAACTTAAAAGCTGGAGAGCTTTAAAGGATGTGGGAGTTTAGGGTTCTGGATGAGTGCCTAGCTATTAGAGCATGTATGAAAAAGGAAGGAAAAAAAAGCCTTCTCTTAATGAAAACTTAAGATATTTTTTGAAAGAATGAAGGGATCTATTCTCTCAAAACTCCTTATAACCATACTCTTTGTGTGCTTAAATAATTCAGTTCGTCCATTCATCCATCCATCCCAAACACATGTATAAAGGCAAGATGGAGCTTTGACCAAACTAAACTGATGGTAAATTTTATCCCTGATTTATTCATAGGCTACTCCATCATATTCCTTATCTTTTTCTATTTATAGTGGATTGGTCCTATTTATAAGGTAAATGTCAGTACCTTTTCCCCTCTCTCCAGAATGGTTAGAGATTTTAACACTTTCTCTTTACAAGAAAAAACTGAATATTTTTGTTTAATTCTCTTCAATCTAAAAAACATTTCTAGAGCACTTACTATTATTGTGCCAAATGCTGGGATTTTTTTTTTTTAATAAAAAGGTCTGCTTTCACAGATCTCATAATTTGGGATCTGGTTTGGGTTTGGGCCAATGGTTTATCAGGCTATGGAGCACCAGGTGTGGAAATGGCATCCATTTACACAAATAGAAAACTTCATCTGTAATTTCATAAATTAATAAATTTCCTTAGACACTAAGAGATTAAATGATATGGTCCTACATTGGGTGTCCATGGCAGGACTTGAACTCATTTTTCTAACTTCAGCATTACAACATATTAAAAAATACTACTGTAAATTAAAATGGTGTAAATGTGCTACAGAAAGCCAGAGTAGATAGCTATTGCCACCAACAACAAAGAAGGTGAGAGAAAACATCCTAGAAAAGTGGGTACTTGAACTGAGTTTTTAAAATGGTTAAAAATTCAATAATGGAGAAAAGTGAGAGTATTTGTAGCATGAAGAACAGAGTTAATAAGTAGTCAAGTGGAGATAGTGAATAATCTAATTTGATTAGAATATAGATTTAAAGGGTGGGTACAAATAGTGCTAAGCAACTGAGACTCAAAGGTAAGGTGATGCCAAAATATATATTATATGGAACATGGAGGCAAAAGAATCTGAATTTTCCTAGTTAAAGTCATGCAGTGATTTTGTGCCTGGAAATAATATGACTAGACTGAAAAAATAAAGAAGAATCACTCTTCCTCAATAGGAAGAGTGATTTGGAAGACCTTTTTAGGAACTAGTGCAATAGCTCAAAGTTATTTCATGGGGGGAGAGTTTATCATATCTAAGATGGTCTAACATCTGTCAAGGATACTATTAAAAAGGGTTAGAGGCTGTCTCAGGCAAATTCATAAGGTCTCTTCCAACTTTGAGATCCTATGATTTCAATATGACATGGGATTGTTTCAGAAAGAGCACTAGGAAGAATATTTCCAGTATCTCTTTCTACAATGCTCTTTCTTCCCTCTATTAACTTCCATTACCAAGTCATAATGTAGTAGACTGGTGGTCATGTACATAACGTGGAGAATATAGATAGAAAAGATCATACACATGTAGTTAAAAATCAATATGCCTTATCAGTAAGATTATTGGGCTATTAAATCACTGGAATGCTTTAAATAGAGTAAAGTGATTTCATTATAGTATTTGGAAAAGTCTCATTTCTTTGTGGACAATATGGAGAAATATGGGAAAAATAATAGTTTGATGATTTTGAAACTAGTTAGAAGATAGAGACTAAGGAACAATCATTAATGAATCAGTGTTTATTGGGGGTTTGGAAGTGTGAGGGAAAGAGAGGTTTCTAATGTCAGATAGCATTAGGGAAATGAATTCTGAGATGCTAGACAATCAGGTAACTTCTTTGGATCTACACAGTCCACATAATTCACAGGACCAGTGAAAGATAAGGTCTAGTCCTCAAAACCATGGATCTTTACCTGCTGCTTACTAACTCCAGCTCTTTTTTAGTCCAGAAACTCCTCCATTGGATCTAGGAGGCATATTCCAAGAATTCCTCCATTATTTACCCAATATTGTTTTACTTTACTGGGTTATATTCCTATAACTGCCTAGGTCCAGCAACTGTCAAGTATTAGAAAGGGAGCATGGCACAGTGGATAGAAAGCAGCTCTCAAAAAATAGGAAGACCTGAATTCTAATCCTGTCTCTGATATATGTTGGCTGTATAAATCTAGACAAGTCATTTAAGTCCTTGGTGTTCTAAACAATATTCAGATTATAAACTGTGGAGCAGCTATTTGACTACGTTGAACTTGACTGTTTCCTATGCCATTTAAATCACAGTTTTTCAAAAGTGTCATAAATAGAGATATCCATGTGAGAAATTATTACTATTATAAAAGCTTTAGATTTTAGTATAAGGTTATTTCTTCACCACCACTACTTCCACCACCACCTCAAGAAATAGAAATTCACAACTACTTAATTTCAGGCCAAATATTGAAAGACTGGTTAAAAAAATACAAGATGTGTAACATTTTGATTCTAAAATAGTCCAGAATGGGGGCAGCTAGGTGATGCAGTAGATAGAGCACCAGCCCTGAATTCAGGAGGACCTGAGTTCAAATCTGGTCTCAGACACTTAACATTTCCTAGCTGTGTGACCCTAGGCAAGTCACTTAACCCCAATTGTCTCAGCAATCTAAAATAGGCCAGAATGGCCCTTTCTATTTTTTTTATTATTAATACTTTTTATTTGCAAAACATATGTATGGGTAATTCCTAAACATTAACCCTTACAAAGCTTTCTGTTACAAATTTTCCCCCCCTACTCCCCACCCCTCCCCTAGATAGCAGGATATCCACTACATCATAATTATGTTAGAATACTTAAATCGAATATATGTATAGTTATTGCCACACATCATTTTTTTTGTTCAGGAGAAATCGTGTCTATAAGAGAGAATAATCCGATAAAGGAAATACAATGCAAGCAAACATCAATAGAGAACATGAAAATGTTATGTTGTGGTCCACATTTCACATCCCTCTCTTTGGGTGTATATGGCCTTCTTTACTGCACAATTGTAATTGGTTTGAAGCATTTCATTGTTGAAGAGAGTCATGTCCATTAGAATTGATCCTCATATAGTACTGTTGTTGCCGTGTACAACGATCTCTTGGTTCTGCTCATCTTACTCAGCATCAGTTCACGCAAGTCTCTCCAGGCCTCTCTGAAATCGTCCTGCTGGTCGTTTCTTACAGAGCAATAATATTCCATAACAGAATGGCCCTTTCTAGAATGTGATTTCCACTTTTCATTACTAGTATTTGTATGAACAGTACCTGGCACACTGTTGATGCTTAATTTGACATCCTTCCATCTAGGTCTTAATATACATAGTCATATGAGATGTCTGTAAAAGGAATAACAAATAAATATATAATAAAATATTTATTTTCGCAACTACTCATCACACATTTAAGTGGTGAGAAGAGACAAAATTACTTCTGAGATTACAGAGGAGAGGAATGATAAGAGAAGTTTTCCTGGAAGAGGTTTTTGGGCGAGAAGAATCAAAAGTGCTAGTGTGCTTAAATATATTGTTTACTTGATTCTAATGTGAAATATAAATATTCTAAAAGAACTTTCATTTTAATAGAATTAGGACAAGGAGGGAGATTGAGGAAAAGTTGATTATCAGTGAAGAGAGACTCATCTGCCTCTCATATTTATTATTTATGGGCCAATGGACAAGCCATTTATGTTGCTCATCTGTAAATGAGACCTGAGATTTCTTTCAGCACTACAACTATGATGGGTACATGAGTACAGCTGCATTGTAACAAAAGGATTAGCTTCTATGATAATTTTTCTGTGTGTTCTGACAATGCATTGAGCCATTGGAATGTAGCCCCAGTAGACAATTGTAGTGTGTTTCTTTCCTTCTCCCAGGAATCTTGTGCATCATGTCCTCTTCCCCCACAGTAAAGGTCCTGCATCTGTACAATGAAGGAGTGGGATGAGATGGACTCTGAGATCCCTTCTTGCTTCATATTTACGATCCTAAGAAAAGATAATTCAGAAGTAGATTGGGCTCATATGTGACTTGGCAATTTTTCTTTGACTTTCACTGTTGCTCTGAGTCACATTTGAGAGCATCAGACTAAATCAGCCTTGCCTACATTACATCAACCAACAGGTCAAACTTAAAAACCTCTTGGAAGTTCAAAATTTAGAAGAACTATCATTTTAACATTTTAAGGGGAACCTTAGAAACAAGTAAGCTTTATTACTTATTAATTAACCAAATTCTACCTGTTTAATTCTCCCTGCCTTCTAACACATCTTTTTCATCTACTTCCCTAAAGCCCTAATATACCTTTTCTGAGTTAGATACAAACCTTTCTCTTTTGCTACTTCAAATCTACCCTCATCCTTAGCCAACTCACACCGTTCTCACCAGACTTTCTCACCCCTATTTACCTTTCTACTAGCCCCTTCAAATATGTTTTCAATTGTGAAAAAATTTACCTTCATACCCAAGTTTTACTTGACAATTCTTTCTACTCTATCATTCTGAATGAAACCTACATTTTCCTAAAGAAAAGATACCATGTCCTTAGAATCCCTTTCTAATGCACATTCAAAACCAGAATTAGAATTTCAAAGCTAGAAAGAAGCAGAGACCATGTAGTAATAGCATCATTTATCTAGACTCAGAAAAGACCTCAGAAGCTATCTCCAGCACCCTCATTTTACAGATGAGAAAACCCACAGGACAGGTAGGTTAAGTGAATCACCCACTATCATACATGGTGAAATCAAAGGTAGATTTTAAAAATAGATCCTATAAATGCAGGACCAATGATGTTTCTGTCAAAGTGCAGCTCCCACATTTTATAGACAAAGACATTAAGATTCTGGGGGGGGCAGGGAATGAAAACATTTAGGCCCTTAGGGATTAAGTAAAATAAAATGGGTCTTTCTGGAGAGCATTTTAGATATAAAGTCAAGAAGTCTCAGCTTCAAATCCTACCTCTAGAGCTTAATCATGAGATTTTTTTTTAATTTAATTCATGAGAAAGTAACTTAACCTGATTCTTAGTTTCTTTATCTTTAAAACAGAGATAATACCAGTAGTTCCTATCTTGCAGTATCATTAAAAGATTCAAATGAGAGTTTAAGTTTATAGAAGGCAAGATGCTTATTTTCCCATTGTCACTTTCACCTGGACCGTCAGAATCCATCAATACCCTCTCCTCTTTTAACATTCAATATCATCCAATATGTTCAACTAACTTCAAAGATACTTCCCCAGCTTTCTGTGGACAACTGATTTACAGTTTAACTTTTTATCCTTTTACCCAATAGCATCATCTTAGACTTTAATATGTATGTTGAAAATTCTTCCAAATATTTGGTCTCACAGCTCAACTATGATTACTTCTACATTACTTCAGCCACTTACCAGTGGAGCTAACCATCCATCTTCAAATACTTTTCATCCCATCTCCTCCAAGATATTTTTCTCCCTGTCATCTTTATTCTCTATTATCTTCAATCTTTCTCTGTTTATTGGCTCCTTTCCTACTGCCTACAAAAATACCTATAGCTCTTCAGCATGGGAGGGTGGGGGAGAGAAGGTAGAAACAAACCCTTATTTGATTCTTCCATCCCTATTAACTATTGTCCTATATCTTTTCTGCCTTTTGTGGCTAAATTTCTTGAGAAGATCATCTGCAAGAGGTATCTCCACTTCCTCTCCTCTCTTTTTTTAACCCCCTAAAATCTGTCTTCTGACTTCATTATTCCACTGAAAAGTGTTGTGTCCAAAGTTAGTAATTATCTCTTAATTTCCATATCCAGTGATCTTTTCTCAATCTTAATTCTTAACTTCTCTGCAATCTTTGACACTGTTAACTACCTTCTTATCCATGATACTCTCTTCTTTCTCTCTATGTTTTTATGACAATACTCTCTCCTGACCTTCTTCCTGACTTTCTGACTATTTATTCTCAAACTTCTTTGCTAAATGCTCTTTAATTGTAGATGTCTGACAAGACACTGTTCTCCACCCTCTTCCCTTCTTCCTCTGTAACAAGACTTCTTAAACTTTTTTCCGCTTTCCACCCCTTTTACCTCTAGAAATATTTACATGCCCCAGGTACATAGGTATATAAAATAGGTATACAAATAAAAAATTTACTCCTCTTAAATCATATTTTTGCAACCCCTCTATTCATTTACAAGACCCTATATAATGTTGAGAACAACAATTTAAGAAGCTGGGCTCTTCACTTGGTGATGTCATCAACCAGATTTGATTTGGATTTAATTACCATTTCTATGCTAATAAATCTCATTTATATCTACCCTATCCTAATCTCTCTACTGATCTTCAGTCTTACATTGCCAACTTCCTTTCAGATTTCTTGAATTGGATATTCAATAGAGGTCTTTAACTCAATATGTCCAAAACTGAATTCATTATCTTTTCCCCTAAACCTTCCCTACCTCTAAACTTCCACATCTCTGTAACTACTATCTTCCCATCCTTCAGGCTCACAATCTATATGCCATCCTTGACTCTCTTTCTCCCTCCCTCCCTCTCTGTCTCTGTCTGTCTGTCTCTGTCTTTGTCTGTCTCTCTCTGTCTCTCTCTGTCTCTGTCTCTCTCTACCTGTCTCTCTCTTTGCCTCTTTTTGTATCCTCAGCATTTAGCACAATGTCTGGTAAATAGCAGGCACTTAAAAAAATATTTATTGACTGATTGACCTTAATCACTCAAACCTGTATCACCTTTAAGAATTTTACACTTTTAAAATCCCTCTCTGATCACAACTTCTATTCTCCACTTCATCATGTCTTTAGTGCTTAGTATAAGAGCACATTTCTTCACCATCATTACAGCATAAACTGGTGGAAAGATCAGTGGAGACTGACATCGTTAACAGCCTGTGTAGCTTTGGACAAGTAACATCCCCTCCACTGCCCCTGAGTTTCTGGACTATAAATTGAGTGTGTTGAGCTAAATGACCATTAAAGTGTCCCTTCCAGCTCCCAAAATCTATGATCCCTTGAGTTCCTCCCTTCCCTCTTCATCTCTCCTCCTTTTTAAAAAAATCACTTCCCTCCCTAAAAGGATTAGTCCCCTCTTTTTTTTTTAAATCACTTGCCTCCCTAAGAGGATTAGAGTCTATGATTAATCATTTTAATAATGTCATACCTATCATCCTAAATCCCTTTACTCCTTGGACCTCTGCCATACTAACCAACCCAACTCCCAGTCCTGGGTGATCTCACTAACCTTTTTCCTCCGGCCAAATTATTGTAGAAAGAAATAGTGCTGTACTGATTAGGGTCATTACAAACATGATTTTTAAACTCTCTTCTTCTAGGGTGCTTGCTAATCCTTTTATTCAGTTCTTTATGGTTCCTGACTACATTTCAAATTTGTTCAGCTATCTTGCCCCAATTATAATGCAACAATAAGCTCTGCCTCTTGACTGATTGAGAAACATCTAAATACTTCTCTTTTCATTCTACAACTCTGAATATTTTCCCTCCCTCTCATCTCAGAGGAAAAGATGTTTCTCTTCCTCTCCATTACAAACTTCTCTACTCATGCTCTGCCATCCCCTCTTGCCTGCTCTCAGAAATTATTCAGTCATGCTCTTTTAATTTGTGAATTGCACCTTCTCCAAAACCATTGACTCCTTTGATAGCAAACATCTTCTGTTCACCCCTGTTCAAAAGCACACTTGCCATAAATCCTGCTACCTTCTCAAATTATTGCCATTCATTCTTTATTTGTCACTTCACCATCAAGTTCTTGAAAATTAGTAGTCTACTTTCACTAATTTTTATCACTACCAATTCTTATCTTTTGCCTCTAATCAGGTGATCATCCTTCCCCCACCACATGACTATACATTCACACATTCTTCTAAAACAGTTATCTGAAAAACAATCAAGAATTAATCATTTTCTCAGTTCACACCCTCCTTTTTGGCATCTGACATTATTGTCTATATCCTTATTCTTACAGTTCTTTTGCTTTCCTTGTATTTCTTGCACTTAGTGCTTTGTATACAGTAATTGGTTAATACATATTTTTTCTTTTTTTTGAAGCAATTTTTTATTAAAGCTTTTTATTTGCAAAACATATGTATAGATAATTTTTCAGCATTGACCTTTGCAAAGCTTTCCATTACAAATTTTCCCCTCTAATCCCCATCCTTCCCCTAGATGGCAGGAAGTCTATTACATGCTAATTATGTTAAAATACTTGACAAATCTAATATGTGGATACATATTTTTACAGTTATCTTGCTATGCAAGAAAAGTTGAATCTACAAGAAAAAAAATTCTGAGAAGGGAAACATAATGCAAGCAAACATCAATAGAGGATATGAAAATGTTATTATTACATATCTTTTCATTAATTCATTTATTCTTCCTTGGTTTCTATGACATTGCATTCTTGTAATGTTCTTATTTTTCTGACCACTCTACTTTCATTTGCTGACTTCAATTTCTGTGGGTCCCTAAAGTCAGATGCTATGCTCTCTATAATTACTCCCATAGTTTGATCTTTCACCTCTATGATACATAAATGACTCTCAAATTTACACTTTCTAAATATATCTCCAAATTTCCTCACTATATCCATGTATCCTATTTTCCTCCTATCCCCAAATTACAGGTATTTTAGTAGCTATGTGAAGGATGGTCTAGAGAGGAAAGTGATATTATTGATCATTCCCACTATCTGGATAGCCTCTCTCTCTCTCTCTCTCTCTCTCTCTCTCTCTCTCTCTCTCTCTC
>JAJPUD010000112.1:681764-768832 GCA_023553655.1 Myrmecobius fasciatus
TCTCTCTCTCTCTCTCTCTCTCTCTCTCTCTCTCTCTCTCTCTCTCTTTTGTCTTTTTATTCTCCTCTTATTTTGATCTCCTTCAGTGGATGAATGAAGAATTTGACTTGATTCCGAATCCATCTAATATCTAAATCCCTTATCTTATCAATAAGGAAATTGAGATCCACATGGGTGACATGGCACATCTAAGGTGATAGAGTTAGTGTCTTTCTTTTCCTCTGAGAATTCTTAAGACTGTTTTAATGCATCTTGTAATCTCACTGGCTTCCTCTCAAAATGGAGTGTTACAAGATAATTATTTCTTTCTAGATATAATTCCCAAAAGCTTACCTTTTGACAAGAGATACTATTGTCTCTGGCCTATGTGTGAGACACTAATGGAAACCCCAGTGAAAATACTTCTAACCTCAATTTCCATTTTAGCTAAAAAGACAAACTTTATTAGATTAGGCCACTGAGGGTACTTTCCTTATTACTTATTAGAAAAAAACGATGTAATGAAACTAATACAAAATCCTCCCTCCTACCTCATGCAGCAAAAATCAGAGCTACTAGAAGCTCTAATTGCCAATGATACAAGTTTTTCCATCATCACCCAAGATTCAGTTTACAGTGAGTGTTAATGGATCTATCTTTTCAGTAGCACTAGGCTTCAGATAAATAAGACTTAATTATTAGCTGCCTCCCATCACTTGGGAATGCAATCCAATTGTGACCTCGATTCCATCAACTTCCCATGCTTTCTAGGAAGAGATGAGTGTTACACTGATCACAGAATGACATAAGTACTCTGAAGTATCAATGTTTTGTTGAACTATAGCAATTTTTATTGACAACAAAAATAATGTCACATAATATAGAAAGCTACAGACTCTAAATCAGTACCAGAAAAGAATCTGGCATCACTCACCAAACTCAGGCAGGGGAATAATAATAACAGGAATAATAACTTAGATTTACATTGAACTTTTCTTTTTGTAAAGTGTCTATGAATACATTAATTCATTTGATACATAAGCCAAAACTGGAATATTGATAGATTAGTTATTATTATTCCATATTTCAGACTAAAAATAACTGAAGATGAGAGAAGTTGGCTTGATTGAGGGATCCACACATTGTAAATGAACAAATAATTTCTCAACCTAAATCTTCTGAGGACATCTAGGGTCCTTTGAACCTTGCAATTGTTCTGCCTCTGTATTAGATCACAGGCACATCTCTGTGAATAAGGCTGTAAACTACCCAAGGACAGGAACTGTTTTTGTATTCCCAGTGTTTATTCCCAGTGCCTGGTACATAGTGGTCTAATGAGTAAATGGACTCCAGCAAAAAACCATGTCCCTGGTAGCAATCTACTTATCAAATTGGGCTTCAATGTACTCTTTTACTGTAGCCCTTAGAAGGTTTTTTTGCTAGCTTCATTTTAAATCTTTTAAAGTAAAAAAATTGAGTTCACATCACAAACATGACATAGACAATCTGCAAATACAAAGACATGAACACAAACAAAAGGACAAGACAAAACAAATAACGAATTACAAATCATGCAATCATGATTCTCATGAGGTGGAGATGAGGACTGTTCCATCTTTGCCTTGAGCCATTAAAAAGGAGGGGGGAAGAAAGCTAGAGCTCCTGTAGTCAATAGCCTCTGCCTATGCCCTAGAGAGCAGATATTCCAAGAGAAGGCTTCCCCTAATGAAAGGAAATTCTGGAAGAGCCCATAATGGGCTTGATCCCAAACCAACCAGCTTTCCTATGTCCTTGAAGGGATGATTCAACTACAAGGAGAAGGGAAGAAAATGAGAGGCTTACCTTGACTGGGAGAGGGTAAGAGCCATGACAAGATGCTCACAAGGGGCACCAAAAATGATGAGGTCCAACAAGTCACAAAGGTGAGGAGTTGTCCAGAATGCCTTCTCAGGCTCAAGCAATCTCCATGTAAAGTGGCAAAGTTTATCATAATGCTATAAGGCAGGCAAAATACCTAAACAAGGGGAAAGATGAGACCTTTCAAAACTAATTATGCTGATTGTGTGTCAGTAAATCAACTGGTAGTAAAGGCTGATCTGATTTTACAAGACAGCCTCAGGAGCTGATATATATGACTATGACTATAAATTGTCTAAGGTGACAACAATGGGCATCAGCACAGGATTGCTCTGTCTGTACAAGATAACTCCACGGGGTCAGCTTCCTCACTGGGGCCCACTTAGATATTGGGTTGGTACCAGGGACATGGTTTTTGTGGGTGACCATTTACTTCAATGTAAATTATTGTTTGATTCCTGGAAAAGGAGAACACAGATGACTGTAGAGTTGAAAGGTAAAGAACAGAAAAAAAAAATTGTTAATATTTCCCCTGAGCTAGGAAGCCTAACATTATGTATGTCATGTTCCACAATGGATAGATGCTATGTAGAATGATATGGGACTTAGAACTGGAATTAGAGGTCATTGAATCACAGTTCCAAAGTTGGAAACATTCTTCAAGGTCATCTAGTACAACTCAGGGGAAACTGAGGCTTCGAGAAGTTTAAAGCTTTTCCCAAGGTCACAGGATCATAAGTCAAAGACTGGGTAATTCAACTAAATCCTATGACTCCAAGTTTAGCCCGCCAAGGCTAGTGCTCCCTCCATCCCATCACACTTTCATAGTCCTAGAATTAGAAGTTCCCTTAGAGTTCTGTGTAAAGGGGGTTTCAGTGACTATATGCAGAAAAAAAAACCCTGTATACTCCCCTCTCAGCAATGTATGTCATCAGGGTGGAAAACTGGACTAAAAGGAGGTCTCTCAGTAACTCAGGACATGGGGTTGATTGATAGTAGTATAAGAGGAGAAGCAGTTCTGTCTCCATGGTCGATCTCCCATTACTCTGCAGGGATTACTGGGAGCACTAAAGAGTTTAGGGGAGTTCCCAGGTTGGAAGCTAAATTATCCTTAGAACAATACTATCACCCCATGATGTTGACTTCTCCCTAATCTCAGAGAGCTCCATTGAAGCCAGTATCCCCACCTGCATCTCCATCCCTAGTTTTCCAGTCCTATTCTGTTACTTCCTGAGTCAAGATATATCAGAAGCATGGACCTCAGACTTGGTGGCCAATCCATTACTCCAAGACTTTTAGATGCCACAATAGTAGCTTTCCCTTCTCTTTTTAAAATTTGACATTAATATCTTTTGATTTAATATAACTGATTCTTAAGAAGCACACCTCTGGGCAAGGAAAAGTATTTGGAACTAGGTTGCTTTAGAATACCTGAAGAGTCAGCAAAAAAATGTTGCTTTGGAAAGATTAAATGATCCCCTCATTGTCTGAACCCAGCAGCAACAGATGGTTGCAACAGCAGGACTAGTAGCATGTGTTGCAAACAATTGAAGAGATGGAGAAGCAGCTAAAGTGAGAGATTAGAGTCTGTGGTCCTGAAAGCTCTGGTTACAATAGTACAAGGGATCAGCCATGATTTCAGAGTCCTAGGCACTGTAGCTCCACTTCTAGTGACCAAAATGAAAATGTTGGCTACTCATTGATTTGGGAAATAATAAACACCAGACTGGAAAAGATGGTCTCTTCTTCCTTCCCCTTCCTCTGTGCATAAAACAAAACTGATTCCCAAGCTTATTCTGTTTCATAAAGTTAATTTTATAATTTCAGTTTATATTTAATTTCTTATGTTTAGTTAGATAAATATAACCAATCTAACTACTATTGATCTATCTGCTACCTTATTTACAAACATTGAGACTACAGCAGAGGGGAACAGTGTTAGGCAGAAAAACAGAAGGGATGTTGATTAAAGCTCTCTACCAATAGTTCCAAGCTTGTATTTTTTATATAGTGTCTAAAATTATTTGGATGCTTAGCTACAGGTTATCTTGGAACATTTATTGTAGTGGTTTTATTATAAAAAAGTGTTTCCAAACTGTGCTAAAATGGTGCTGGTAATAGTCCAACAATGCATGACTGCTCATTCTTGCTGACTTTGACCTTCCCCTACAGCAGGTTAGTCCTGAAGGTGGAATTGAAAACTTTGCATGAGTATTCCATTTTTTATTTTTTCTCTTTTCCTCTTTTCCTTCTCCCCCCTTACTCCCTGCCCTCCTTCACTTGTTCCATCTCTTTAACTCAGTATGTGTATCTTGAAGATAATTTTTATTATTGGATAGCTGACTGAAGCCACAGATGTAGAATCTGTATTGTTCTTACTAAAACACAACATGGAATTAACATTAAACTTAAATAAAACAAACCTAAATTTAAAATGACAAATAGAAAAAAAGGTACCAGGCTAACTGTTGGGTAGGGATGGAGTGAAATTTGAAAGAATCCTATGATTTACATCTATTCATATTTTTAAATAATCTTCCCAAAAGACAAAGTTTAAGCAGATTTGACTTTTTTATTCCTTAGCCATAGGCCAAGAGTAGAGCCAGAACTATTTTTTGCTCTCCAGAACAAGATTGGGCTGCCAGGACCTATGACCTTATTCATTCCTTCTCCCTGTCCTCCATGTACACTTGGAGAAAGTTCTTAGCAGGGGTGGAGTTAGGAACTATTCCCATTAGGTAATAGTAACTGCCTGATATTTGAAAAGAAGGTTTGATTAGACTTGGTCAGAAATAACCACTTTCTAAAGGTTGAGGTCAGAAAAGAGTATTTTTTCCCCTTCTTCCTCAAATCCATACACAGATAGACCCATTTAACTACCTTTCTATCACCTATGGTTTCCATTATATTCTTTCCCATCCCCACCCATCCCTATGAAAAAGCATTTTAAAAGAGGGGGAAATTTCCAGTAAAGTAAACGAACACATCAAACTAGTCTAATATTATCTATAGTCTTCCACATCCAGAATTCCACACTTTGCAAAGAAGAAAGGGAAATACCACAGAAATCCTTTTGATGTTTTATTATATCATCCAGGAAAGCAAACCAGTATATCAGACTCCTAAGATTTTCAAGGAAAAGGCAAAGTGGACTACAAATGTTTGTGGGGTAAAACAGGTCTCATGTCTCAACAACTCAATACATTAGTCCTAATCTAACTTCTGTTTTTAATTTAGAGACCTGAGGTATTTAATCATGGAGGTATTCTACTCACAGCTTGCCTTTAGCTCTAACTTGAGATAACAAACCCTTCCATTGTACATGAAAGAAACTGGATGCAAAGTCCCAGGAGAATGAGGTTTGCCAGTACTCTAAATGGAGTGAGGGTGATACTGGACACAGGGTAGATTGATACCCTTCTGGATCTGACTTGTAGGGTCAAGTAGGCCCCAGAATTGTGAGTGCTTTTCAGTCCAGGTGCCCACCTTAGTAACATGAAACATAACAAAGAAAGAAAAGAGGGAAAAATCAATAGGGCTTCAGCAGTAATCAGCCCACATGAGGATTGTAGTGAGGCAGTGAGGGGAAGCAAAAGGAGAAGGTCAGGAAATAATGGCAATAAGGAACACTTTTAAAAAACTGTCAGAACCTTTTCCTAGGAATTCAGGAAGAAAAAATAGGTCCCTCTTTGAAGTCTGTGATATACACACCCCTAATGGTGACCTCAAAGAAGAAACTGGTAAAGAAGAGGAAAGGAAAGGAGCTATCATTAGAAAGTTGGTATACCTTGAGAATAAGCAAAGGGAAGGGAGAAAACAAATAATAAGAGCACCCCCATTAAAGTTTCCAGAAGACACAGGTCCTTGCACTTCCCCACAACTATTTTTAAAATCAGAAAGTTCCCAAGTACCTAGTAACAAGTCACAAAGTCAGTGGATATGTCTGTACAGATAGATACATCTGTAATTTCTGAGCCTTTCTCTATTCCTTTTGGTGTGACTATGTCAGATCATGGGACCCTGGAAGTTAATAGCAATGGGGTTCTGATACTATAAGATGCACCTTCAGGCAAGTCAGCTTCTTTCTACTTCACTTTTATCATCTCTGAAAAATATGACATCTTATTTCCAGCCTGAAGTGTTTGAGAGTCAGGGTTCATTGTTTGAAAGAATTCACAGAGATTCTCTTATAGTCACAAAAGACTTTATTATGCATAACTGATGGATTAGTCTCTAAGAAAGTGTACAGTAGAATATAGGAAAATTGGGAGAGCTTATATAATGAAATTTTATGTCTTCAATTAAGGGAGGTGCCAGGATATCTTTTTATTCAAATAAAGAGACAGAATATCTTTTAAAAGCAAGGTATTGTTATTTAGGGAAGGAGACAGGTAAGACAAATAAGAAGTCAGGATGGGGCTTTTACAGCAGACAAATAAGGAAAAACAGATAAGAAATTTTCTTGCTCACATTCCTTAGCTAGATATAATGTTTTGAATAGACCCTAGGCTCTGACCCATCAATCCCAATTTGAGACTTAAGTAAAAAAAATGGATATGAAAGTACTTCGGAAGCTCTGAACTGACATGCAAATGGTAGATTCATCAGTAGGCATCTGTTTCAAATATGGATCAGGTGACCATTTTCAGGGGATATGTTTATAGATCTGTCAGGCTCTCTGACCAATAAATATTTCCCCTCACTTGTAAATTCATAAAATACTATCAATTAAAATATTCCAGTTATATTAAAAAAAAAAAACAACTTAAAACTGGAATACTCAAGGAACAGGGAACCAGTAGAATAAATTCATTATACTTAAGATCAAAAACAACTAAGATCCTCTTGAGGACATGTTTTTGAACCCAAAAGGGACAAAAAAAGTATCCTGAACACGCAAAGGGAAGGGAGTAGAGAGGCTCACTAATCATTAAACATCAAAGACCAACTTATAAGGATTAACATATAAAGCAATGATTGTACCTATTTGGCCAAGGCCAAGATGCTACATAGAGGGGAATAATTGTTCACATTTCTATAATAATTTTTATAGAATGTTAGAGTTGTAAAGAACTTGAGGGATCATCTAATGTAGCACTGCCAAGGCCACTCAACCCATTTATCAAATAAGGAAACTGAAACCAGAGAAGTTATGTTTGTTCCCAAGGTCATGTGGGTAATAAGTGGCAAAAGTAGGGTTTCCATTCCTATGTTGTCATATACTAAATACACTGGCCTTTACCAAGACCCTCTGCTTTTCTTATATCAGTCAGAAGGAGACCATGCAAGTACCATTAACTCCATTTTATAGATAAGTTCCAAGGCTCAAAGACATAACTGAATTTATAGCATATTGGATACCCCAGGTTTTTTTTAATGTGCTGTTAAACTTTTCCCCAAATATCAATGTCTGTCTGTCCATCTTTCTCCCTCTCTCTCTGTCTCTATTTCACTGTCTCTCTCACTGTATCTCTGTTTGTCTCTTTCCCCCTTCTCTTCCCCCTTCTCTTTCTTCTTCCTTCCCTCTCCCTCTGATCTTTCTCTCTTACCTCTCTTTTCTTCTCTCCCCAACCCCTCATTTTTCCCTTCAAGAAGAAAAGAATTCTTTTGTCTGCCTAACAGGAAAATTGTTCATATTAAAAAGCAAATTATTTGTAGTGCAGGATAAAGCACTGGCTCTGGAGACAGGAGGTCCAGAATTCAAATGTGACCTCAGATACTTGTGTGACCCTGGTCAAGTCACTTAACTTCAATTGCCTCCCGCCCCGCCAAAGAAGGTATTTTGATGCTTAATGAAGAGGTTTCTATTCTATTGCCATGAAAACAGCACATTAAGTCAGGAAGTTTGTTTGGTTGTTGATATTACATTTAAATGTAGTTCCATTAGAATCCTCCATTAAAGGAAGAGTTAATTGGCCACAATTCCAACTTCTCAGATGCTGCTATCAAGGTGCTTTAGAGCCATTTCTTCTATCTCATTTTGAGGACCATATGGATGATAATTAAGGAGATGAGACTTGTCAATGAACTATTAACTAGTTCCTTTTGAACATAAAGGATGTAATAATGGCTTTTTGGCAGAGACCCTGGGTTTTCAGTTTTTACAATTACATTCTTTTGAAAAAAGTGATGCTTCTGTAATTATCTCCAAAACTTAGTTCATTCATCCTCCACCGGTTTTTCACATCTTTTCTTGCCATGATTTTCCCTCACCCATAGGAATTCCTGCCTTTGAACACTAACTGGGGGGAAATGAGTTACAAAAATGTTTAATATAATATATCCTCAAAGTCTTAGTAAAAATTTAAGCTAAAGTTTCCTTCAAGTTCTAACATTCAATAACCTTAGATACAATGGAAATGTGACTCCTCTATAGAGTGCCCATGATGCTGTGACCAGATAAACTTCAGAAGTAAAGTAAATATGTAAAGTTTGTCTTTAAGCTAAAACTGAAAACTGAAAGAAAGAAAGGGAAAAAAAAACTTTTGGTACCCTTTATATTTCAAAACATAACCCAGAGACTTTAAAAGTTAATTATGAATTATAGGGCCAGAAAGACTGAAACAGAAGGGGAAGCTAGACTAGGAAAGGTAAAGTGGCTTCTTTATTTATTTATTTTTTTGCTGAGGCAATTGGGGTTAAGTGACTTGCCCAGGGTCACACAGCTAGGAAGCATCTGAGATCAGATTTGAACTCAAGTCCTCCTGACTTCAGGGCTGGTGCTTTCTCCACTGCACCACCTAGCTGCCCCCTAAAGTGGCTTCTTTAAGGTAACATATAACCAAGATTCAAATCCAGGTCCCAATCCAGGGCCTAATTTCTACTCTGCACCTCCAGCTTAAACTGCAATTAAACAGTGTTTTCCTTCTCAGATGATACAGACTTGTTAAGCTAAGCTGTTTATCCCAAAGGTCTATAAGGCATAGAAGAAGGTATAACCCCTGACATCCAAGGATTTCTACCATCACCTATTTTTTGACTTTTCTAATGGACCCATGATTAATATATTCAAAGTTACCTGGGGTCTATTAACTCTCCACTGGAGAATCTTCTATGCAACTCAAGCATCCTTTGTCTACTTCAGTACAAAATGACACAGTCCTTATCATCTGTCTGGAAAATGCCAGTTTCTCAGTTTCATGTATCTTCAAAACTCCTGAGTAGGATCTGAAGTAGATCAAAATATAATTGTGAAATGTTTAACAAAGTAAATGAAAATTCAATTCCACATAGATAATGCTAATTTTCCAAATCAATATGTGGTGCATGGGAATGATTTATATTTATGTTTGACACCATTGTTTTAAACAACTCTTTCAAAATTCGTGTCTTCTAGCAGGGGTGGAGAGGAACACTTTTAGTCAAAAGGGAGCAAGGGCACTGAGAAGCAATATTGTTTGTAATTCCAATGAATCAGGGGCCCTTCTTGAGTAAAAAATCACAATACAGATCAGGAGAGCAGTGACCTTAATTAATGTTGTTTTTCAGTCATTCTGTCATGTCTACCTCTTTATGACTCCTTTTAGGATTTTCTTGGCAGAGATACTAGAATAGTTTGTCATTTCTTTCTCCAATTCATTTTACAAATGAGGAAACTGAAGCAAACAGGATTAAATGACTTCAGATATGTAATCAAAATCATATTATTTGCCTTCTTAAGGTATGGAGAAAGGGTGTGAGGGAAGGAGAGACTTTGAAATTCAATTTTTTTTAAATATGTTAAAAAAATTTTACATATAATTGGGAATATCTGAACAGACAATTTTCAAATTATATAATTAAAGCCTTTTATAATCATATGAAAAAATGCTCCAAATCACTATTTAGAGAAATGCAAATTAAAACAATTCTGAGGTACTACTTCACACCTCTCAGATTGGCTAGATGACAGGAAAAGATAATGATAAATGTTTGAGGGGATATGGGAAAATTAGAACACTAATACATTGTTGGTGGATTTGTAAAATGATCCAATAATTCTGGAGAGCAATTCAGAATTATGCCCAAAGGACTATAAAATTATGCATATTCTTTGATCCAGCAGTGCCATTACTGAGTCTGTATCCCAAGGAAATTATAAAGGAGGGAAAAAGACCCACATGTGCAAAAATGTTTGTAGCAGCTCTTTATGTGGTACCAAAGAATTGAAAAATGAGTAGTTGCTCATCAATTGGGGAATGATTGAATATAGTATATGAAAGTAATAGGGTATTATTGTTCCACAAAAAATGATGAACAAGTTGATTTTAAAAGGCCTGGAAAGATTTACACAAAGTAGTGCTGAGCAAAACAAGCAGAACCAGGAATACATTGTACACAGTAAAGCAAGACTGTGTAATGATCAATTATGAAAAACTTGGTTCTTCTCAGTGGTTCAGTGATCCAAGGTAATGCCAATAAACTTTGGATAGAAAATGCCACCTGCACCCAGAGAGAGAACTTTGGAGAACTAATGTGTATCAACACATGCTATGTTAACTTTTTTTTTCTTTTTCTTCTGATTTTTTTTCTCTCATGGTTTTTCCCTTTTGTTATGATTTTTCTCTCCCAACATGATTCATAAAGAAATGTGTATTTAAAAAAAAAACAGAAAAAGAAAATTACAGACCAATTTTCTTAATGAATATTGATTCAATTTTTTAAATAAAATGTTAGCAAAAAATTAAAAAAACTAAAAGAAAAGAAATAAAACTATATTTTAAAAAGAAAGAACAAACTAAAAATAAATAAAATAAACTGATACAATTTCTCAAACCTCAACAAACACATACTACCATCAAAGAGGAGGACAAGAGACTATCCAAGGCAGTTGGAATTACATCATTCCAAAGCACCAAATCCTTCATTGTTAACCAGAACACATAGGGCCCACAGGAAATTTATCCAGGTTTATCCACACATGTAGAGGTACCTACAGCTTACCCACAAACTCCTCCCTGACCCTAATCTCCCCTCAGGTATCAGCACCTTCCTTGACAGTAACAGTTGTAGAAATGGATTTCCACCTGGAGCCTTCAAATTCTACAGCTTCTGAAACCTGCCTTTGTCCTGGTTTTTTAAGGCACAATATAGAATCCCTTTCTTTGGAGAGTTTTAAACCCAGAAAGCCAACTATATTGAGCAAGGGACTAAGGATAGGAAAAAAAAAAACAAAAGTGGGAAACATAAGTCTTTTGAAATGGGTTTAAATAAGGGAAAGATTAGGCAATTCTCTGCCATCTCATAGATTCTCTAATTTGAACTCTGATCCAAGCAAAACTGTAAACAAAGTTATGTTGTACAGATTCTGCTTTCTGGGGCCTTTTGCAAATTCTTATTCCTTTGTTATAATTACTTAATTTCCTCAGCTGTGAAATGAGGGATTTGGACTAGAACACCTTGAAGGAAGGGTCAATGAAGGAAGGGTCAATGTTCATCCTGAAATATCTTATTACAGAAAAAGATTTTCTAACCTTCATTCAAAGTTTAGTGAGTCTATAAGTTACTACACAATCTCCTCGGAAAATTTCATTCTGACATATATTGAAAATAGAAATAGAAAGTTTTGGCCTATCTTAAGCATTTTTGTCTTCAAAGAAAATATGGGGAAAGGTCTTGAGGTGGGATGAAGGAAGGTAATTCCTAGACAAGGTCAAAGGAAAAAGTTTCTTCTGATTCCACTATCTAAACTTCCACAATAAGAGAAGATTAAGGAACTTCCTAAGTTAAGAACATTTCTGATAGGAGACTATAAGATTATAGGTTTATAGATTTAGATCTTCTTGAAGTTATAATTGTAAAAACTGTTCTATCTGATTTCTGGCTTCAATCTGCATCTGTTTAGAGATGTCTTCCCAATTTACTTTCAAATCATCCATTAAATTACTTATATTATTATTAATAATAATAATATGGCATTCCATTCATATACCACAATTTCTTTATCCATTCCCAAACTGGAAAGGGGTCCCTTAACCTGCACAAAAAGAGCTACTATAAATAGATTTGTAGAGTTTAATTGTGGGCTTTTTAGTATATAGATAGATTTAGATCTGGAAGGCAACTTGAAGGTCATTTAATTCAATGATCTTATTTTAGAGATAAGGGAACTGAATGCTAAAGAAATTAAATAGTTTGGCCAAGGTCACACAGGAAATAGTAGAGAAAGGATTTGAACTTAGAGTTTGCCTACAAACCTAGCACTTTTTTCTAGTATACTATTCATCTTCAAGAGAATAGGTTGTTATTACTTTGTCATAAGCACTTATCCCTTCTGAGTCAAAGATTCTTTAACTGCAAAAGAAGATTTAACTAGATGTTAAGATTCCTTCCAGTTCTAAAGCGATGTTCCAATGAACATTCTTCATCTAGGTCATCCTGTCTCATCAGTGATCAAAGTGGCGGTTTTTATTTTCTACCACAAGATGGTGCTGTTACTATATGTTACAATATCTGACACCTATAGTTAAGTGTGGTTGTAATTCTATTTCCCAAAGAAAGTCAGAAAATTATCCAGTTCACAAATGGAATTAATGAATTCTAATGGAATTAGGATTAGTACTGCTTTAGCTATTAAAAATTTCAGAAAGTTATTTTGGCAGAGCAACAATGAATTTCAGGAGCCATCTGCATTAGCAACCAGAATATTGAATTGATTGATTAAAGAAAATATTTAATTACCTATTTTCGCTAATGGTGAGTGGCCAGGGAAGGAAGGGGTCATCCTTTCATATGAACTACTCCAATGACCCTAATACTCCTAACAGTGAATCCCTTTCAACAATTCCTTTCATCAAGCATAGTACAAGGCATATAGTAAGCACTATGTAAATTTTAGTTATCACCATCACCATTATTAAGCACCAGAACATGTTGACAGTAGTTATCTTATTACCAATATTTGTTTCTTATTAGATAATTTTCTTTTTTTTCTTTCTTTTTTTTAACATTTTTAATTTATTTTAATTAATTAATTTATTTATTTCTAAATTTATTTGTTTATTTATTTTTAAAACATATGCATGGATAATTTTTCAACATTGATCCTTGCATAGCCTTATGTTTCAGATTTTCCCCTCCTTCCCCCCACCCCTCCTCCATATGGTAAGCAATCCAATATATGCTATTCAAGTTAAATCCAAAATGTGTAAATATATTTACACAATTCCCTTGCTACACAAGAAAAATTAGATCAAAAAGGAAAGAAAATGAGTAAGAAAACAAAATGCAAGTGAACAACAACAAAAAGAGTGAGAATGTTATGTTGTGATTCACATTCAGTTCCCACAGTCTTCTCTCTGGGTGTAAATGGGTCTCTTCATCACAAGATTATTGGAATTGGCCTGAATTATCTCATTATTGGAAAGAGTCACATGCATCAGAATTGATCATCGTATAATATTGATGTTGTTGTATACAATGATCTCCCCTTCTAATCTTGTCTACATTAGTTTTGCTTGTACAAAAACTTTTTAACTTAATATAATCAAAATTATCTATCTGGTGTTCAGTTATGAGTTCTAGTTCTTTGGACAAAAAATTCCTTCCTTCTCCACATATCTGAGAGGTAAACTATCCTATGTTCTTCTAATTTACTTATAATATCACTCTTTATGTCTAAATCATGAACTCATTTCGACCTTATCTTGGTATGTGGTGTTAGGTGTGGGTCAATGCCTAATTTCTTCCATACTAGTTTCCAATTTTCCCAGTAGTTTTCGTCAAATAGTGAATTCTTATCCCAAAAACTGGGATCTTTGGGTTTGTCAAACACTAGATTGCTAAACTTATTGACTATTTTGTCCTGTGATCCTATCCTATTCCATTGATCGACTACTCTGTTTCTTAGCCAGACCAAGATGACTGCTGCTTTATAATATAGTTTTAGATCTGGCACAGGTAGGTCATCATCATTGGCATTTTTTTTCTCATTAATTTCCTTGAAATTCTTGACCTTTTGTTCTTCCAGATGAACTCTTATTATTTTTTCTAGGTCTATAAAATAAATTCCTGGTAATTTGATTGGTATGGCACTAAATAAGTAGATTAGGTATTATTTTCATTTTTATTATCAGCCTACCCATGAGCACTTGATATTTTTCCAAGTGATTAGATCTGACTTTATTTGTGTGAAAAGTGTTTTGTAGTTGTGTTCATATAGCCCTGACTTTCCCTTGGCAAATACATTCCCAAATATTTTATAGTATCGACAGTTATTTTAAATGGAATTTCTTTTTGTATCTCTTACTGCTGGACTTTGTTGATAATATATAAAAATACTGATGATTTATGTGGATTTATTTTGTATCCTGCAACTTTGCTAAAGTTGTGAATTGTTTCTAGGAGTTTTTTAGTTGATTCTCTAGGGTTTTCTAAGTATATCATCATATCCTCTGCAAAGAATGATAATTTGGTTTCCTCATTACCTACTCTAATTCCTTTAATCTCTTTTCTTCCCTTATTGCCAAAGCACTAAATATTGAATAGTAATGGTGAAAGTGGGCAACCTTGTTTTACTCCTATTCTTATTGGGAATGGTTCTAGTTTGTCCCCATTAAATATGATGCTTGCTGATAGTTTTTAATAGATGCTACTGATCATTTTAAGGAAAAGTCCATTTATTCTTATCCTATCTAATGTTTTTAATAGGAGTAGGTGTTGGATTTTATCAATTGCTTTTTTCTGCATCTATTGAGGTAATCATATGATTTATGTTAGTTTGGTTATTGATATAGTCACTTATGCTAATAGTTTTCCTAATATTGAATCAGTCCTGCATTCCTGGTATAAATCCTACTTGGTCATGGTGTATTATCCTGGGGATGACTTTCTGTAATCTCTTTGCTAATATTTTATTTAAGATTTTTGTATCAATATTTATTAGGAAAGTTGACCTTTAATTTTCTTTCTCTGTTTTCACCCTACCTGATTTAGCTATCAGCACCATATCTTGTCATAAAAGGAATTTGGTAGGACTCCTTCTTTCCTTATTTTTTCAAATTGCTTATATAGTATTGGAATTAATTTTTTTTAAAATGTTTGGTAGAATTCACATGTAAATCCATCTGGCTCTGGAGATTTTTTCTTAGGGAGTTGATTAATAGCTTATTCTATTTCTTTTTCTAAAATGGGACTATTTAAATAATTTATTTCCTCTTCTGTTAACCTGGGCAGTCTATAGTTTTGTAGACATTCCTCCATTTCACTTAGATTATCAAATTTATTGGTATATAGTTGGTCAAAATAACTCCTAATTATTGCTTTAATTTCTTCTTCATTTGGTGGAAAATCCTCCCTTTTCATTTTTGAGATTAACAATTTGATTTTCCTCTTTCCTTTTTTTTAATCAAATTAACTAAAGGTTTATCTATTTTGTTTGTTTTTTCATAAAAGCAACCTTTAGGTTTATTTATTAATTTAATAGTTTTCTTATTTTCAATTTTATTAAAGTCCTCTTTTATTTTCAGAATTTCAAATTTGTTATTTAGTTAAGGGTTTTTGATTTGTTCTTTTTCTAACTTTTTTAGTTGTAAGCCCAATTCATTAATCTTTTCTTTCTCTATTTTATGCAAGTAAGCATCTAGAGATATAAAATTTCCCCTAATAACCACTTTGGCTACATCCTACAAATTTTGATATATTGTCTCATTACTGTCATTCTCTTGGATGAAGTTGATTGTGTCTATGATTTGTTTTTTTCACCCATTCATTCTTTAGAATTAGATTATTTAGTTTCCAATTAATTTTTGGTCTATTTTTCCTGGCCTTATATTGCATGTGATTTTTATTGCATCATGATCTGAAAAAATGCATTTACTATTTCTGCATTTCTGCATTTAATTTTGAGAGTTTTATGCCCTAATACATGATCAATTTTTGTATAAGTTCCATGAACCACAGAGAAAAAAGTAAACTCTCTACTGTCTCCATTCAATTTTCTCCAAAGATCTATCATACCTAACTTTTCTAATATTTTGTTTACCTCCATAACTTCTTTCTTATTTATTTTGTGGTTCAATTTATCTAGTTCTGAGAGAGGGAGGTTGAGATCCCCCACTATTATCGTTTTGCTGTCTATTTCTTCTTGAATCTCTGAACTTTTCCTCTAGGAATTTCCATGCTATACCACTTGGTGCATATATATTTAGTATTGATATTGTTTCATTATCTATGGTATCCTTTAGTAAAATATAGTTTCCTTCCTTATCTTTTTAAATTAGATCTATCTTTGCTTTTACTTGATCTGAGATTAGGATTGCTACCCCTGCTTTTTTTTTTTATTTCACCTGAAGCATAATAGATTCTGCTCCAGCCCTTTACCTTCACTCTGCTTTAAATGTGTTTTCTTAAATATTGTTTACAAGGATTCTGGCTTTTAATCTAGTCTGCTATCCACTTCTATTTTATGGGAGAGTTCATCCCATTCACATTCACAGTTAAAATAACTAATTGTGTATTTCCTGCTATCTTATTTACCCTGTTATGCTTTTTCTTTTTCCTTTCCCCTTTCCCTCCTCCCCATTATTTTGATTCTGATGACCACCTCTCTCAAACAGCCCTCCCTCTATAGAGACCCTGCCCATTTTTTACACCTTTCCCCTACCATTTCTTTTTTCCCTTCTATTAGCCTCCTCTTTTTTCCCCTTTCCCCTCCCACTTCCCTATAAGTTGAGACAAGTTTCTCTATGAAACCAAACATGTCTAATATTCTCTCTTTGAGCCAAATCTGAGGAGAGTAAGATTCATACAATACTCATCGCCCTCCCTTTTTTCCCTCAATTATAATAGGTCATCTTTGCCTTTGCATAAGATGTAATTTTCCTTATTTTACCTCCTTTTTCTTCTTTTTCTAGTACTATCCTCTTTTTGCCTCTAGTTTCTTTTTCCTATTATCATAATAAAATCAAATTATACCCATACTCTCTAAGTATACCCATAACAGAAATATAGTTCTCAAGAGTTCTTTCCTTTTTATGCTTCTCTTGAGATCTGTGTTTGGAGATCAATTTTTTTGTTCAGTTCTGGTTTTTTCACTAGAAATAGATGAAATTCACCTTTATCATTGAATGTCCATCTTCTTCCCTGAAAGATAATGCTCATTTTAGCTGGATAGTTTATTCTTGGCTGTAATCCAAGTTCCTTTGCCTTTTGGAATATCAGATTCCATCCTTTAAGGTGGAAGCTGGTAGGTCCTGAGTAATTCTAATTGTTGTTACTTGGTATTTAAATTGTTTCTTTCTGGCTGCTTGCAATATCTTTTCCTTGGTGCCACAGTTATGAAATTAAGCCATGATATTCCTTGGGATTTTAATTTTGGGGTCTTTTTCAGGAGGTGATTGGTGAATTCTTTCAATAGCTATTTAACCTTCTGAATATAAGACATCAGGGCAGTTTTCCTTGATGATTCCTTTAAGATAATGCCTAGGTTCTTTTTTTCACTATGGCTTTCAGGAAGTCCAATAATCCTTAGATTGTCTCTCCTAGATCTATTTTCCAGCGCAGTTGTTTTTCCTAGGAGGTATTTCACATTGTCTTCTTTTTTTTCATATTTTTTGTTTTTGTTTGACTGATTCTTGAAGTCAATTGAGTCATTCACTTCCATTTGTTCATTTCTAATTTTTAGTGTATTATTTTCTTCAATTACCTTTTTTTAGCTCCTTTTGTATTTGGCTATTGAATTGTTTTGTTCATTGCATGTTTTTTTTTCCATTTCACAAATTCTGTTTTTCAACAAATTGGTTAACTTTTTCATATCTATTTTGTAAGGAGTTATATGCTTTTTCCATTTCATTAAATCTATTTGTAGGGAGTTACATGCTTTTCCCATCCCTTCTTGAAAAGATCTCATTTCCTTTTCCCCATTTTTCTTCTAACTCTCTTTTAAGATTTTTTATGAAAACTTCCAAGAGAGGCTTGTCCGCACTTCTGGGACTCAGTGGTTTAAAATTTTTCCTTTGTAGCAAATCTGCCAAGTCACCTGCTTGCAACCAGGACAGAGTAGCCTAAGAGGCTCACAGAAGATTCCCAAATGCATGGAAGCTGCAACTCTCTGGCTCCCCACCCAGATCCTTGCCCCAGTTTCCCTGTGCTGTGGTCTGGGCTCAGCAGACTGTCCCCCTACCCATTTGAAATAGATCTGTTCTAAAGTTCATCCAAGGTATCTGTTTTCTGGAAATGTGTTGTACTCCAAATATTTGGGGGAGCTTTGACTCCAAAACCAGTTTAGAGGCTTAATCTACTATTGGTTTGAGAGAAGGTCAGAGAAAGAGATATCTGCTTGCAGCCATCTTGGCTCCACCCTTATTAGAGAATTTTCAAAAGAAACCAAAAAAATTTCTAAGTCATGTTATAAAATTAGGGTATAAAAAATATCTGGTGATGACTATCTTATCCCTGAAGTTTTCTGTGATAAATATGCTTACATCTTTTGTTTTTATATGCAGATACTTTAAATATTAATTGTTAAATGATTT
Source organism: Myrmecobius fasciatus (assembly GCA_023553655.1). Classification (NCBI taxonomy): domain Eukaryota; kingdom Metazoa; phylum Chordata; class Mammalia; order Dasyuromorphia; family Myrmecobiidae; genus Myrmecobius; species Myrmecobius fasciatus. The sequence goes on from JAJPUD010000112.1 coordinate 700,052, forward strand.
TATAAGAAATAAAGAAAATAAGAGAAGTTACCATTCAGTCATCTCTAGACTTCCTGAGACATACACCCTGACCATAACAAAATTCATATATGTTTTTCAGTATAACAAAACTTAGCACAGTATGTAGCCCATAGTAGGCACTTAATAAATGTTTATTGATTGATTAATTTATTGGCACCAGTTATAATACAAAAATTGTTGGCACATATGTTTTTATTTCATGTCAAATCTTGTTGCTACGATGGAGTTTTGCATATGGCAAATACAAAGATCTTCCAGTAGAAACACTTTTTTTTTTTTTTACAAATGAGGATATTGAGGCCCAAAGTGATAAAGTAGATTATGGATATGGATGAAGAAAATGGCCAAGTCAGAATTCAAATCCAGATGCTAAGTTTAAATCTAGACTGTTTCCATTGTTATTAAGTGTTCGTTTTTCACATAACAGTTCATAAAGGTATACTGAAACCCAAAAGGATAATGATCAGTGTTGATGGAGAATGAGTTCAAGCACATTTTAAATTAATGAAGTATCTAGGGCAGCTAGGTGGTGCAGCAGATAGAGTACTGGATTTGGAGTCAGGAAGACTCATTTTCTTGAGTTTAAATCTGACTTCAGATATTCACTAGTTGTTTGACCCTGGACAAGACCCTAGTTTGCTTTAATTCCTCTTCTTAAATAATGAACTGGAGAAGGAAATGGCAAATCATTCCAGTATCTTTGCCAAGAAAATCCCAAAGGGAACCCCAAAGAATCAGATGACCGCTGAAAATGACTGAACAACAAAATGAAAATGAAGTATCCGCCTGCTATTGAATACTATGAAAGTTGAAAGAAAAAATAAAACATATTCCTCTTCTTCATAACATTTAGACTTTTTTTGAAAAAACAATGAACATACATGAATCAATTAGAGAACTGCATGCTACTGATTAAATATGTAACTGGAGCAGTGAAGAGGCGGACGATCAATATAGGATCAAGTAGTCCAAAAAGTCTTCATAGATGTCTTTTTTGGCTGAGGCAATTGAGGTTACCTGACTTGCCCAGGGTCACACAGCTAGGGAATGTTAAGTGAATGTTAAGTGCATAGGTGTTTTAATATTTTTCCTGAGCATGAGAATTTATTAATTGTTGATGACCACACACAAGGAAGGAAGATGCGCCAACAAGAAGGAAGGGAAATAGCTCAAAACTCTTTTAAGTTAACTCTTATAAGATACTCAAATGGTTATCATATGAGGATACTTGTTAACTCAAATGGGTTTATAATATGAGGATCAAGTGAAAGGAATGGGCATGTTTAACCTGGATAACACAAAACTCATATAGAGAGAGGTCTGAAGACTGGTTATGATTAGATTTGGTTTTTGACCATTGAGGGCAAAACCAAAAAATAATGGATGAACATTTTAAAGAAATATTTAATAAGTCTCTGAACTTACCCAATAAATAAGAATAACATAGCAAGTCAGTTCCCAGAAAGGGAAAGGAATAAGCATTTATATACCACCTAATATGTGCCAGGAACTATGCTAAGCCCTTTTACAAATATTAGCTCATTTGAACTTCACAACATCTGTGCAAGTTAAGTGGTTTTATTATTCTCATTTTATAGTTAAAGACGCTGAAGCAAAAAGAGGTTGTGACTTGCCCAGATTCACACACCTAACAAACATCTATGTTAGGTTTGAATTTCAGTCTTCCTGACTTCAAACCCATCTTTCTATCCATTGAGCTAACAGCTGCCTCTGGTGAGAGGTAGGAAGAGTGGCTAGATATATCTTGCCCTCAGATTGTGGGAGTTCCCCTGAAAGGATGAGGGTGTTCTTTCTAATGGCATTGATATAGTCCATATTTTGATGCATTGCTCACCAATATCAATTGTCAACTTTTACTTTCCTAATAACATTTGCCAATTACTATCTCCTCAATATCATCAATAAGCAGTTAAAATGAATTAGCTTTTAGAAAGGGATGTATAGATTATCAGGCTAAGATACTTTCTGTTTCTATCTTTCTGTCTGTCACTCTGTCTGTCTCTCCTTCCCTCTTTCTTTTCCTCTCTCCTTTCTAGTGGTTTCCAAGGATGTTCTTCCATAGCAGGAACACCATACAGTCAGCTGGGTAGGGGAAGAACTCTCCTTCCTATTCTTGGAGCTCTCATCACCCTGAGAAATAGGCATGGGGCTTTGGCCTTGTTTGTTGTTCTTTGGCCTGAGTTGTTGTTTTGTTTGTCCTTTTCAGATCTAAACTTGGGTAGTGGCACTCCAGGCCTAGGAGCTCATGGCCTTATAACCTTGGAGCCCAAAATTCCAGGCTGTGTGCTGCATCCAATTCAATGGAGAGAACCCAAGAAATTAAGGTCCTTTGATGCAATCCAACCTGAGGTTTTGAACTTAGAATTTGGCAAGACTTAAACTTTACAGGATTTGAGTTAAACGGTGTATTGAATCCCTTTCCCCTCCCCAGAGATAAATGTACATTTGGGGAGAGTATATATATGTCTCCAGATCTTGGAAGAAATATTGGTATGTTCTTGCTATATCTTTGCAGCAAATAGTCCTTTATAAAAGTTAAGCTGATTTTAAAGAGGTTAGTGTAGCTGAAATAACTTGGGGGAACATAAGTGGTGAGGATTTGAGCCCATGGCAGCAATAAGAGACTAACCCAACCTCCCTCAGAGTGCCAGAGAATTTCAGGGGAGAATGAAATGTAACACACTTGACTCTCCAGAAATGGGAGCTAGAGAGTGATTATTGCACTAAGAATATATAATAAAAACTATAAATATGTACAAATATATCCCCTAACAAAAACTCTTCCCTCTCAATATCACTTTTCCAATTTCCAACTCTCTTACCTCCTTCTGGACTTAACTCATTGTATATGTGTGGTGTTTGTTGAAGATAGATACTAAAGTATGAGTTCTATAGGCTGTCTAACTAATTGCATATCATATATAGTCTGGAAAATGGATATTGTTTATTCACTAGTGTTTTCTATTATGGATGGTTGGGCTAAACTCATTTGAGTGATTATGAATCCTAGTCATGTGACTTTTTTGTTTTGTTTTGTTTTGTTTTGCTGAGGCAGTTGGGGTTAAGTGACTTGCCCAGGGTTACACAGCTAGGAAGTATTAAGTGTCTGAGACCAGATTTGAACTCAGGTCTTCCTGACTTCAGGGCTGATACTCTATTCACTGTGCCACCTAGCTGCCCCCCCTAGTCATGTGACTTTGCAATATTTCCTGAGTTGAAAAAACTAACATGCCAGGAACACCTAGAGAACCTCACTATCTATAAGGAATTCCTTTTCAAATTTCACTTTGCACTCCATCTCATTTAATCATTTCCTATGTGACAATGCAGATAATTTTGTTGTGTATATAAATCTTTGTTTACTGCATTGTCTAATTCTGTGGATCATCAAAAAGGATATTTCAATTTTTAAAATTTCAAAGAATCTTATATCACGTTGATATATCTCTAGGGAATAGTCTACAATAGATAGATGAATGATTGAATTAATTAATTAAAAAGAATCACAGTGGGATTTTGTATTTTTCATATATTTCAGTCAATTGTGTGTTGATAAAGATGAGGTCTACTGAAGCATATCAACAGCAAAAAAGATATTCTTGATGCACATGTAGATTATTCTCCCAAAGAACTTATGAAAATGGGAAAACAGATATATAGATTATTCTTTTTTTATTATTAAAGCTTTATATTTGCATAACATATGTATGGGTAGTTCCTCAATATTGATCCTTACAAAGCTTTCCATTACAAATTTTCCCCCCCAGTCCCCTGTCCTCCCCTAGATGGCAGGAAGTCCACTACATGTTAATTATATGAAAATACTTGACAAGTCAAATATATGTATACATATTTCCATACTTATCTTGCTGTGCTGTACATGAACAAAAAATATCTGAGAAAGGAAACCCAATGCAAGCAAACATCGATACAGAGCATGAAAATGTTATGTTGTGGTCCACATTTCATATCCCTCTCTCTGGATGTATATGGCTTTCTTCACTGAACAATTGGAACTGGATTGAATCATCTCATTGTTGAAGAGAGCCATGTCCATCAGAACTGATCATCATATAGTCTTCTTGTTGCTGTGTATAATGATCTGGTTTTTCTGATTTCACTCAGCATCAATTCATGCAAGTCTCTCCAGGCCTCTCTGAAATCATCCTGCTGGTCGTTTCTTATAGAACAATAATATTCCATGACACTCATATACCATAATTTATTCAGCCATTCTCCAATTGATGAGAATCCATTCAGTTTCCAGTTTCTAGCCACCACAAAAAGGGCTGCCACAAACATTCTTGCACATGTGGGGCCCTTTCCTTCCTTTATGATTTCTTTGGGATATAAGCCCAATAGAAATGCTGCTGGGTCAAAGGGTATGCACAGTTTGACAACTTTTTGAGCATAGCTCCAAATTGCTCTCCAGAATGGTTGAATCTGTTCATAGTTCCACCAACAATGTATCAGTGTCCTAGTTGTCCCACATCCCCTCCAACATTTGTCATTATCTTTTCCTGTCATTTTAGCCAATCTGACAGGTGTGTAGTGGTATCTCAGAGTTGTCTTAATTTGCATTTCTCTAATCAATAGTGATTTGGAGCAACTTTTCATATGACTAGAAATGGTTTTAATTTCATCCTCTGAAAATTGTCTGTTCATATCCCTTGACCATTTATCTATTGAAGAGTGGCTTGAATTCTTATAAATGAGACAAATCTCTATATATTAGATCAATTATTCTTATTCTTTTTGTTGTTTTTCTGACATAAGTAAAACTGTAGGTATGTTTTTCCCTCATGCCTTTAATGTCCACTTCTTTTAGATATCATAAAAAGTATCATAATTGTGTCACCTCAGCACAGTCTGTCCCTAGAGACATTTGGTAGAGTTCATATGCTTTCTTTAACCTTGTTTTCTTTAGGCTGTTTTTGCCTCTCAAATAAACACATCTGGTACTCTGATGTTGGATTTTAAAAGTAGATGCGCAATCCTCACTACATATGTAAATTGTATGGCAAGGAGAAAAATGATCACCTGGTAAATAGACTCAAGTGCTCACAGATGGCTTTTCTAAACATTTCTCTACAGAGGAGGTCAAAGTAAACTATAATTCTCTGTTATAAAAGATAGCAGTACTTTTAGTAAGTCTGTGATTTGGCTAAGAGAGCTAGAAACACTGAAAATACAGAACATTTTCATTTTCAGGCAGATGCAAAGGTTATCTTGTCTAATCGATAATGAGTCATCAATTCCTCCAGAAGTAGAGGCCCATCTCCAAAGTTACTTTGATCAAGTATAATGGGTTGTGTCTGAGACCCTCCTCCCCAAAGGGTCCTTGAAAGATCTAGCTCAGGTTCCAAGTACTTTGTAGGTAAGAATTCTTTTCAAGTTAGAGCTCATGAGCCTATGGCAATGATCGCTAGACTTTAAATCATGAATACCTGAATTCATAAATGAAGTCACACAGTGAGTGATCATGGGCAAATCCTTATATAGCAATTGCCTGTTTCCTCATTTATTAAATAGATATATATGTTGTACTTTCTTCAAAGGTTATTATAAATACGATAAACATATAAATGTTTGATATATAGAGCTACATAAATGAAAGCTAATAATACTATTATTCGTTTGTTCTAGTTTGTCTGTCTATTTGTCTGTCTGAATTGGAGTTGAGAAAGTGAGAAAATGGTAGAGTAGTTTCAATAATCCAAAACTGTTTGATGCCAAAAAAGTCCTGTATTATTAATGCCAATATTCATCTAGCAATGTAATGTCATATGATCTCATATAAAAACATCACTCCTGACAGTCCTCTGAAAACAAAAGGTAAATTAGAAGATAGATTTCTAAGAGGAATCTGATACATGTTTCACATCCTTTCCACCAAAATAGATTACACCCCTCGAATGTCTTAAGTGCTGTTTCTATGAAGTGCTAAGGATAAATATTCTATCACCTGAGATCCAAATCTTTTTATTTCCCCAAGTTTGTCTAGTCTTTAAATGACTCACAGTCTATCACTGGGGTGATACACAAAGCCTTCCAGTTTGCCTTGTATTAGCTTAGCCTCTGAGAGCCCAGGGTCACTTCTCACCAAAATGAGGCATAAAAGTAGGACTCTCATAGAAAATTTGGATCATTATTCTCCAAAATACTTCACATTCTAACCTTTTAGTGGAGACTTCTTAGGGTCTATAAGAAGGTCATTTGGAAAGAAACTGTGTAGTATTTTTGATCTATATTTGCTATGACTTCCTACAATTCAGCAAAAAAAATCCCAATATTTCATTAGAAAAATTAGATTGCTACCCTATAATAAAATGACATCTGCCTTGCCTGCTTTTCAAAAACCGGAATTCATCAGAATCAGATGTCTTTATCAGGGAACAATGAATAAAAGGTCATACTAAGAGGTTTTAAAAGCCTGCGGATGTCATCTCTTAGATTTACTGCCAGCTTGTCAATGCCTCCAAAGTCTGACATGTATTGTTTTTAATCAGCCGCAATGAAACTGTTCACAGTGAATCATCAACACAGCCGGCTTTTTGTCTGTGATAGTAAAGAGGAGGGAGGAGGGAAGGAAAGAGAGAGGAGATGAATGAGTGGATTTTGCTGACACCTCCAACTACAGGGCCTGATGAAGCTACTGAAAGCATTATTTTCCTCATCCTGCTCTCAACAGCCTAAGAGCTTTGTTCTCAAATAAGGGGATATTTTACTGCTCATCAACTACAGAAGAGTATAGGAGGAGGGAGAGTAGATTCTGTCAAAAGAGGTGATTACACCTTTTAGAGTGATTTTGTTGGCCTCCCCTTCCCTCCACTGTCTATGGCACAAATAAAGTTTCAGGTTTTGTGGTCTCTCTTTTCAAATGTAAAATAAATTGATAATCCATCTGCCAACACTAAACTGTTCAAGACAATAACCCCTGACTCCATGCATCTGTAGATACTAACAGGTATTCCAGATGGTTTGGGCATTGCCAGCAAAATTCATTGGACAATACCACAAGGAGAAGGCTAATAGCCAGCATCACTCTCTGAGGGATAAAACATGTAACACCAGTTTACTCCTTCATTTATTTAGCAACCATTTATTAGCCATCTAATAATAGGCAAAAAATAGATATAAGTACAGATCATGCAAGGCCCTGTGCTGAGTGCTCAAATGTAAAGAGAAAGATGGCATAGATCTTGCCCTCAGTGAGGTTATAATCTACTAAGGAGGCTATGCCTTGAAAATAATAAGTATAATGCTAAGTAGGATATGATGTAAAGGACATATGTAAGGAATATCCCAACCTGCTAAATGAAGATGCTCCCAACCCCAGAGAAAACTAGGAATGATAAATATTAACTTGCCACCAAGTCCCTAGAAGTCTACCTCCACATTTAACTCCCGAGGAACAATTAGCACAAGAACCAAAATATGACCTATGTTCTAGATTCCAACTAATTTAAATTTAATTTTTTTAAATTAGATTAGATTTTAATTTTAAAATTGCCACCACATATGGAGTCTCATAACTGAATTCAGGAGTTGCAAAATTATGATTTATTATCATTAAATGTTTAATTTGTATACTTATTTTATACCTGGTTCACATAAATATTTCTCAAGCAAAAAAGAAGTGTGAGCAGAAAAAGTTTAAGAAGCCCTGCTCTAAATCAGATCTCCCTACTCCCTGCCCCCAATGTGTGGGTCCTGTTTGACCCAGAAAACTCTACACAAATCCAGCTGCTTCACATGTATTGAGTATCTAATTCTGTCTAAGATCTCATCAGAACTGCTGTGTCCATCTTCTCTGATCCCCCTACAATGTATGAGTATCTGTGGGATAAAATATGTAATACACAACTCAAGTTACTCCTTCATTTATTTAGCAATCATTTATTAGGCATCTAATATATGCAGTGAACTAGGCAAAGATACAGATATAAGCACAGATCATGCAAGCTACTGTGCTCTCTCGCTCTCTCTCTCTTTTTTTTTTTTTTTTTTTTTTTTTTTTTTTTTTTTTTTTGCTTTTCACTGAGGCAATTGGGGTTAAGTGACTTGCCCAGGGTCACACAGCTAGGAAGTGTCTGAGCTCAGATTTGAGCTCAGGTCCTCCTGACTTCAGAGCTGGTGCTCTATCCACTACACCACCTAGCTGCCCCCTAGGTACTGCGCTCTCAATCAATAAAGATTGCCTCCTGAAACTTCTCTCTTTCCTGTTTAATGCTGCATTTATCTATCAGACCTGCCGAATCTCTTTAGAAATATTAGCTGTAGCTTTCCCTATCCCTTTCTCCTTGATTCCAGGGTGTGACTAGGGGCCCTGCCCAAACTTTGGGTTTTTTCCCTGGCAATATAATTAGCAAATAAGAGATATGGCTACCTTTCTTAGTATTCAAAACTTTTCTAAATCTGTATTAAGAAGGGACAAAAGAAAGAGAGCCAGGCTAAGTGCTTTGGGGAAATCTGAGAGTCTCAAAGCAGAGAGGTGGTAAATCCAATGTTTGAAAAATGGGTCGTTCGTTCTCAGACATGACTAATTTGTACGTTTGTTTTGATTCACTATACATATTTGTTAAGAGAGGATTCTATTACAAAAAGAAATCAGTGGGAGGTGATCCAATTTTTTTAAAAAGTCCGTATTTTAGAATGTAACAATTGATGAGGGAAAGAGATCATTTTTAGCTAGGAAAGAAGGAGGAAAAAAATTTCATGGAGAAGTTAAAAACTAAACTAAACCTTAGAGGAAAAGAAAGATTTCCTTATGTTCAAGGAATGAAAAATATATGTGTGCACAGAAAAGGAAAATGGAAGGATAAGCTTAAAGCAGTAATTTAATTTGAATAGAATAGAGAAATGTATTGTATATTAAAGGCAGTAATGTGTACAAAAGGAAGACTAGTTGGGCCAATCTTGATGATTAAACAAAATTATAATGTAATAAATAAAATAATTTTGATTGCTAGAAAAGTTTCAATAACCCCATCCACCCCATCTTGAAGTTGCTCCTGGGTTGATTTGCATGGCAAAAAAAAAGGAACATTAGGAGTGCTGGAAAAGCTCTCTCTACTCCATGTCCACTCTGGTGCTTTACACTTTTCCTAAGTGGAATCCCAGGAATGATACTCCTTTTACATACTTCTCAAGCTATTCCACTCCAGCTCTTGATCTTGTTATCCAACAGAAACATCTCTCTCTAAGGTTACCAATGATTTCAAAATAATTAAATCTGATCTTCTATCTTTGAAATATTTAATATTTTTGACCTCTCCTCTTTGATATTCTTCTGTGTTCAAGATTTTGCTGTCTCCTAGTTCTCATCCTACCTGACAGACCATTACTTAATTTCCTATTCTGGATCATCATTCATACCCAACTTCCTTTACCTGGGAGCCCCCAAAACTATTGTGGGCCCTTTTTTTTAAGTTTCTTTGTGATCTCATTGACTCCCAAGGGTTCAGCCATCTCTAAAAAGGACTCTTCCAAATAATAAGCCAATTGTCTGCAACCAAATAGTCAAGGAGTTTATATGCTAAATAGAGCACTCTGTATTTTATTCTAGAGATTATGGGAAGGCAGGAAAACTTCCTTAACCACGGACTAAGTGATATGGTCAGACCCCTAAGAAAATCAATTTGGCATCTGTATAAAGGATAAATTAGAGAAGGGAGAGACTGAATGCAAGAAAACAAATTTACAGACCAGCAATACTACAGTGAAGAGATGATAAGAACCTAAACTGGGGTGGTGAATTGAGAGACTTGTGTGATTGGAGAAAAGGGGACAGATGAGATGGATGTTATGGATGTGGAATGGATAAGACTTCAAATATCATTAGATTTGTGGGGTAAGAAAAAGCAAAGAGTCAAGGATGACTCTGAAGTTATGAACCAGGGTGACTAGAAACATGATAGAGCTCTCAACAAAAAAAAAAAAAAAGGAAGATGAGAAGAGGTAAGAGTTTGAGAGGAAGACAATGATTTCTATTTTGGACAGTTTGAATTTAATATTTCTCTGAAATATCTAGCTGGCGGCAAGTTAGCAGGCAGTTAACAATACGATACTTGAGCTCAAGAAAAAGATAAAGGCTAAATATGCAAATAGATTTATATGTATATTAGTGATATCATAAAGAAAGAAAAGGTAAAGAAAATACCACATACTAACCCCATCTTTCCTAAGGATATGAATAGAATCCTTCCTACAATACTGAAAAGGAGCTATCTATCATATAGGTGGGAGGAGAATTAGGAAAGAGAAATATTATAGAAACAAAGAATGGGTCCAAAAGAAATGAGTGACCATTACATAGTCAAATGTATGGAGGCAATAATGAGAAGGACTGCATAATAAAAAGTACACTTGTTTAGACAATTTAACCATTACTTTTGCTAACTCAATGCAATGGAAATACTCATTAGACTTTCAGTGCATACAATCAAAACTTAATCAGAAAATGCCAGCAAGAAGCCTCCCTCCTCCAAAAACAAACCTCTAATCTGATAATAGATATTCCCACAAATTCTTTTTTTATTAATACTTTTTATTTGCAAAACATAAGTATGGGTAATTCCTAAACATTAACCCTTACAAAGCTTTCTGTTACAAATTTTTCCCCCTACTCCCCACCCCTCCCCTAGATAGCAGGATATCCACTACATGATAATTATGTTAGAATACTTAAGAAATCAAATATATGTATAGTTATTGCCACACATCATTTTTTTGTTCAGGAGAAATCGTATCTACAAGAAAGAATAATCCAATAAAGGAAATACAATGCAAGCAAACCTCAATAGAAAACATAAAAATGTTATGTTGTGGTCCACATTTCACATCCCTCTCTCTGGGTGTATATGGCTTTCTTCACTGAACAGTTGGAAGTGGTTTGAAACATTTCATTGTTGAAGGGAGCCATGTCCATCAGAATTGATCATCATATAGTCTTGTTGTTGCCATGTATAATGATCTCCTGATTCTGCTCACTTCACTGAGCATCAGTTCATGCAAGTCTCTCCAGGCCTCTCTGAAATCGTCCTGCTGGTCGTTTCTTACAGAGCAATAATATTCCATAACATTCATATACCATAATTTATTCAGCCACCCTCCAATTGATGGGCATCCCTTCAGTTTCCAGTTTCTAGCCACTACAAAAGGGGCTGCCACAAACATTCTTGCACATGTAGGGCCCTTTCCTTCCTTTATGATTTCTTTGGGATATAAGCCCAATAGAAACACTGCTGGGTCAAAGGGTATGCATAGTTTGATAACTTTTTGAGCATAGCTCCAAATTGCTCTCCAGAATGGTTGGATCCATTCACAGCTCCACCAACAATGCATCAGTGTCCCAGTCTTCCCACATCCCCTCCAACATTCATCATTATCTTTTCCTGTCATTTTAGACAATCTGACAGGTGTGTAGTGGTACCTCAGAGTTGTCTTAATTTGCATTTCTCTGATCAATAGTGATTTGGATCACCTTTTCATATGATTATAAATAGTTTTAATTTCATCATCTGAAAATTGTCTGTTCATATCCTTTGACCATTTATCAATTGGAGAATGGCTTGAATTCTTATAAATATGAGACAATTCTCTATATATTTTAGAAATGAGGCCTTTATCAGAACCATTAAATGTAAAGATGATTTCCCAATTTGATGCTTCCCTCCTAATCTTGTCTGCATTAGTTTTGTTTGTACAGAAACTTTTTAACTTAATATAATCAAAATTATCTATCTGGTGTTCAATTAAGAGTTCCAGATCTTCTTTGGACATAAATTTATTCCATCTCCACAGGTCTGAGAGGTAAACTATTCTATGTTCCTCTAATTTGGTTATAATATCACTCTTTATATCTAGATCATGAACCCATTTAGATCTTATCTTGGTGTGTGGTGTTAGGTGTGGGTCCAGCCTTAATTTCTTCCACACTAGTTTCCAATTTTCCCAGCAGTTTTTGCCGAATAGTGAGTACTTATCCCAAAAGCTGGAGTTTTTGGGTTTATCAAACACTAAATTACTAATGTTATTACCTAGCTTGTCCTGGTACCCTATTCTATGCCACTGATCGACTGCTCTATTTCTCAGCCAGTAACAAATGGTTTTGATGACCTCTGCTTTATAATATAGTTTTATATCTGGTACAGCAAGGCCACCTTCATCTGTCTTTTTTTCATTAATTCCCTTGAAATCCTTGACCTTTTGTTCTTCCAAATGAACTTTGCTACTATTTTTTCTAGATCTGTAAAATAATTCCTTGGGAGTTTGATTGGTATAGCACGAAATAAGTATATTAGTCTGGGTTGTATTGTCATTTTTATTATATTCGCTTGGTCTACCCATGAGCACTTAATGTTTTTCCAATTGACTAGATCTGATCTTATTTATGTGGAAAGTATTTTGTAGTTTAGTTCATATAGTTTCTGACATTTTCTTGGCAGATAGATTCCCAAATATTTTATGCTATCATCCGTTATTCTGAATGGAATTTCTTTTTCTATCTCTTGCTGCTGAACTTTGTTGGTAATATATAAAAGTGCTGATGATTTATGTGGATTAATTTTGAATCTTGCAACTTTACTAAAGTTGTGAATTGTTTCTAGTAGTTTTTTAGTTGAGTCTCTAGGGTTCTCTAAGTATACCATTATGTCATCTGCAAAGAGTGATAATTTGGTTTCTTCATTACCTACTCTAATTCCTTTTATCTCTTTTTCTTCTCTTATTGCCAAAGCTAACATTTCTAATACAATTTAAATAGTAATGGTGACAGTGGGCAGCCTTCCCACAAATTCTTTACACTGGCAAAGAAGATCCCCTCTTTCCCTGGCCAGAAACCCTGTGACTTCTGTCACTCTGCATTTTTTTTAAGTCAACAAGAGTTGTATGACTGAAGTGTGGAGAACTTGCAGAAGCCATTACTCATATTGACTAAGAACAGATTGATGGGTCCAGTTTCAGGTGAATTGTGTTTTGTTGGGGTTTTTTTACATTTAAAAAATATTTTTAGCTATAGTGGTTCTTAATATGCTTACCACATAATGTGATTAGTAGTAAGTTATATAAACTACAGACAAAATTGCTTAAAATATCTTTTTTATTGATGTTCTATTTTATTAGGGAATCCATGTTTATCAATTGCTTAAGAACATGCTCATGGGGCAGCTAGGTGGCGCAGTGGATAGAGCACCAGCCCTGAAGTCAGGAGGACCTGAGTTCAAATCTAGTCTCAGACACTTAACATTCCCTAGCTGTGTGACCCTGGGCAAGTCACTTAACCTCAATTGCCTCAGCAAAAAGACAAAAAAAAAAAAAAAAAAAAAAGAACATGCTCATGTTTACTATGTCATACCACATAAGTGTTTCTTGTATTATTAATTATTCAAAGGAACTGTCACAAAATGGAGGCTTAAAACAAAATGGAGTTAGTTATCCAAATTTGGGAAACCAATTATCTTATTAAGGTATAACTGTTATTGTCATAGTAGATTGAGAAGATGGCCATTGTATTTAGCAATTCAATATAGCACCTGGGGATAATCCTGACTTTCAAAGCAGGTTACTTTTTGACTACTCCTCTTTCAAGGAACTGTGTAAATCTACATTTTTAAAAATTATTTGAAAATGTCTACCAATGTTTTTACTATTAATAGTCAGTCAGAGGACACAATGAGTATGGATGGATATTTCAAGGCATTTGTTTATGAACAGGAGATAAAATATAGTATTGTAAAATGATTATTTTTATAAACCCCAATTTCCTAATCTGAAAACTCATATTTTCAAATATGAGTTTGAATAGATGTCTTTTAAGATTCCATCTAGCTTGAACATTCTATGTTTCTATTATTCTATAATCCTCCTCCACCATTTAACTTGCCCTGAATTCATACAGATATGAAGATTCCAGTTCATTTGTATCCTTCAACATGCTTATCCAATCATCATGGTGGTGAATTGACTATTTTACTCTGTCAGGAAGAAGCCATCTGGCAATTATCAGATATAACCATGTCCCAGATTATCCTTCTGGTATAGAGTGATTATGAGGACAAAACTTTTTTTCTCTCAAATCTCTGTGCATCTTTCTGTAGACAACTTTTGAGATATTGATTAGCAGTCTTTTAGTTTGGAATCTGGTCTGCCAGATGCATTCCATCTAGCTCTTTGACCTTCCCTCTTGAGTTTGTACCTTTACTTCTATGAGAAACCACCAAAGCTATATTTCCCTTATAAAAAATCTACTTATGATGAAGATCTTTGCTAAGTTCTCTTCAGGAATAAGCCCACTAGGAGGTTATTCTTTCTCTCTCCTCATGGTGCCTTTTCCTTGCTAGTCTGCCAGACTCCTCTATGCATCTAACCTGCAGTCAATGGCTTACTCTCACCTCATAGTTTCTCCTGGTTAATTGTGAGTTCCCCTGGGAAACTTGCCTTTTCCTTGCTCTCCCAATTCTATTTCATATTTACCAATCTCAGTGCCTATTTTATCTTTTATTTTGTCTGTAAACTCTTCTCTTAAATAAACCTTCCTTTTAGCATAGAGAATGGCCACTATGAATTTGTCACATATTTATTTCAGACTGTTATTGCTACTCTGACCTCATCAATCACCTCATAGCAAATCTAGACTAAATTAAAATTGTCCTAAAAATTGGCTCTTTTGGTCTAATTGTAACATGAGCTGAAAGAGTGTATTTTTCTTAGGAGGGGAAAAAAAGAGCCTTATGAAAAAATTACTTTAACTTTTCCAATCAATTTTAGTTCTTTCCAATCTCTGGAAATCATTTCATGATAATCCAGAGAAGTTAGTATATTGCAACGTGGAGGAATGTTGTTGGAGAGTACAACATGGAATCTGTTTTTATGATAATGTTTTATTGAAATGCTTTACAGAAAATGCTGGGAGAGAGGACCAGAGTTCTATGGATTACAATGTTGGGGACACAGACATCCTCCCAAAATTTTGGTGGTTTCACTTTTAGCTATAATTTTCTCTACTCATGGTCAAAATAAAGGTGAGTTTTGAAATATGAGATCAAAGTGCATTCAGCTGGTTTTCCATTTTATATTGCCAAATTATGCTCAATATGATCAAAGAATAAAAGTTTAAATTTTCAAAACACATGGATTTTTGAATGCTGCCAGTTCCAATTTAAATAAATATGTATTATTTTTGTCAGCCACAAGGCAGCCTACCAATGTTTCTATTGGCTTTTTCTTTACCATTCTGTATACTCTCCAGTCACCATTCTCATCTCTTCCCAACAGAATACTGCAACCACCTCTAGGTCCCTTAGTCATTAGAGTTGAGTCTTTGCCTTATGTTGTTAGGAGAGTTCCTGCCTCCACACAGTTCCCATACCACTTCATATTGACCTTCTCTTTTGTAAAATACCTCTATATGCTGTCCTCCCCATGAGAATTCATCTACTTGAGAGCCGTCCAAGTCAATTCAACAGGAATTTATTAAGTACTCACTATTAGCCAGGCATTATATGCTAAGTGTCAGAGACACAAAAAGAGGTAAAAAGCAGTCTCTGTTCTCAAGGTGCTCACCAATAACATGCAAGCAGCCATGTACAAAAAAGATATATACAAGATATCTTAAAGGTGATTTCAAAGGGAAGGACCTAAAATGACTGAAATGGCCTCTTGCAGAAATTGAGATTTTAGCTGAGCCTTGAAGGAATACAGAGAATTCCAGGTCTGAGGGACAGCAAATGGAAATTCCAAGATTGAGGATATGGGATATCTTTGCAAGGAATAGCAAGGAAATAATTGTTATTGGGATCAAAAAGTTTATGGAAGGGAGTAAAATGTAAGAAGACTGAAAAAGTTGCAAGAGGCCAAGTTATGAAGAACTTTAAAAACCATTTATTTGATTTGATTGCTAAGATAAAAGTGTTTATTTAGAGATGTTAAGGAAGGGAGATATGAAATTAGACCTGTACTCTAGAAACATTAGTTTAGTTGCTGAAAGAGATGGACTAAAGTGGGAAATGATGTGAAGCAGGGAGACTAATCAGCAGGTTATTGAAGTAGTCTAAGCATAGGGTAATGATGGCTTGCATCAGGGTAGTAGCAATGTCAGAGGAGAGAAGGGGGCTTATATGAGAGATGTTACAGAAATAAAGCTGACAGGATGGAAATGTAGGATAATATAGGCAAAAAATGTCTTTGGTTCCTTGAATTTCTATCCTTAGCACTTAGCACAGCA
Organism: Myrmecobius fasciatus; assembly: GCA_023553655.1. NCBI lineage: Eukaryota > Metazoa > Chordata > Mammalia > Dasyuromorphia > Myrmecobiidae > Myrmecobius > Myrmecobius fasciatus. The sequence continues at coordinate 716,319 of JAJPUD010000112.1, forward strand.
CCTGATACTTAGTAAGAGCATAATAAATATTTTGTCTGTTGGTCTGTCTAACTCATTTATCATGTCAAGCCCTAGCACTATGAGCTTTCTAAAAACAGTGATCACTAGTGCTTTTCAAACCTGGATTTTTATTAGGTCAGCAACTTTACCTCCTCTAGAGACTTCAGTGGCCTCCTATAATCTATGAGATAAAATTCAAAGTCCTCATCCCTGTACTCAGCACTGTCCATAGTATGGGGGTTACCATCTTTACCAAAACTTGTCTCCTCCCAGTCTCCAACATATACCCTCACTCCAGTCAAAATATCCCCTACATATAACTTGTACTTTTCTACATGTTTTGTTCAACCTCTTTTCCCATATGCCCTGCTCTCTTCTGAGTCCTCTCCAAATTGTGCCCCTTCTTTGAGGCACAAGTTAACATCACCTGCTCCTCAATGATCCTAGATAAATTACTGAAACTCTCAAGACTTCATTTTCCTCATCAGAAAATGAAAAATTGTACTACATAAGAAAGTAACTACTTGCTCTTAATGAATTCAAATCATTTGGCCCAGATGACTCTATCATTAGGCACTATAATGATCAGTAGATGCAATTGATGAACTACCATTAGTGAAAGATTATAAAAAATCAGAAATATTCTGTAGAACTAGTGAATGCCAAGTGTTATTCCACTTTTTCAAAAAGAAAAGAAAACAAAGTCTGAAAACTATAGGCCAAAAATATTGACTTTGATTCCTTGGAAAATTTTTAGATGGGTCCTTAAAAAAGATGGCTAAATTTCAATAGATGTGATGGAGAGAACCATCTGCATAAAGAAAAAGGACTGAATGTGGATCACAACATAGTATTTTCATCTTTTTTTGTTATTGTTCACTTTTTTTCTTTTTCATTTTTTCTTTTTGATCTGATTTTTCCTTGTGCAGCATGATAAATGTAGAAATGCATTTAGAAGAACTGCACATGTTTAACCTGTACTGGATTACTTGTGTCCAGAGAGATTGGGGTGAAGGGGAGGGTGGAAAAAAGGGAGGGAGAAAAATTTGGAATACAAAGTTTTGCAAGGGTGAATGTTGAAAACTATCTTTGCATGTATTTTGAAAATAAAAAAGCTATTACTGAAATTTTAAAAAGATGTCTGACAACTATCTACTAGAGCAAGAAAAGGAATGATTATAAAAAGCCAATATGTCCATAATAATACATTCTAGACTCATCTTATTCTCTCCCCCCCCTTTTTTTTACAAGCTTCCTAAATTCATACAAGAGCAAAGTGTTGCAAATATTGCTCACCTAGATTTTAGCAAAGTCTTGGATCAAGTATCCATAGTATTCTTGTGCGAAAAACAAAAAATGTGAACCAAACACTAACACCATTAAATGATTAGAACTCAGAATAGTCCTTCATGTTTCCACTTGAAACTTGGCAGAAGTTTCCCAAAGGAATACCTCAGAGATTTGTGCTGTTTAGCATTTTTTTAATCAAAGTCACAGATGTTCTAGTGGACACAAAGTATCGTCATCAGATTTGCAGGTAACACCAATCTGGGGATGGATAGCTAACATCCAGCATTTGATGGCTGAGTTCTACATCCAAAAAAATCTTTACAGCTAAATCAGTTTGTACAATGATTTTAGTAGAACACAAACTCAACATACAATTACAGTGTGGTATGATAGACTCATACACACACACACACACACACACACACACGTACAATTGGCTATTTAAGAATCACAACTTCTAGAAATCCTCTATTGGATAACTTTAATCCTAGTCCTATGTGGAAACATTTACCCTACCTCAAAAAGTAGTCTTCCAAACTGGGACACTGATACATTGTTGGTGGAACTGTGAACGGATCCAACCATTCTGGAGAGCAATTTGGAGCTATGCTCAAAAAGTTGTCAAACTGTGCATACCCTTTGACCCAGCAGTGTTTCTATTGGGCCTATATCCCAAAGAGATCTTAGAGGAGGGAAAGGGCCCCACATGTGCAAGAATGTTTGTGGCAGCCCTTTTTGTAGTGGCTAGAAACTGGAAACTGAATGGATGCCCATCAATTGGAGAGTGGCTGAATAAGTTATGGTATATGAATGTTATGGAATATTATTGTTCTGTGAGAACCAGCAGGATGATTTCAGAGAGGCCTAGAGAGACTTGCATGAACTGATGCTGAATGAAATGAGCAGAACCAGGAGATCATTATACACAGCAGCAACAATATTACATGATGATCAATTCTGATGGACATGGCTCTCTGCAACAATGAAATGTTTCAAACCTGTTTTAAATTGTTCAGTGAAGAAAGCCATATACACCCAGAGAGAGGGATGTGAAATGTGGACCACAACATAACATTTTCATGCTCTCAATTGATGTTTGCTTGCATTGTGTTTCCTTTCTCTGATTTTTTTCTTGTAAATACGATTTTTCTTGCACAACAATGTGTGGAAATATGTATACATATATTCGATTTGTCAAGTATTTTAACATAATTAACATGTAGTGGATTTCCTGCCATCTAGGGGAGGGAAGGGGACTGGGGGGAAAATTTGTAATGGAAAGCTTTGTAAGGGTCAATGTTGAAGAATTACCCATACATATGTTTTGCAAATAAAAAGCTTTAATAAAAAAAAATAGGAAAAAAATAAAAAGTAGTCTTCCAATAATCTGTTATGTTATAGGGTTTGGGTAAGATGACTATGAGTAACAACATACCACCCCTCATTTTTACATTAGGTTCTTCACCTAAGAGTACTTGTCAATCACGATTGGTCTTTCAACAACTCAGCACCCCACCTACCAACCCAAGCTATTTCTTTCAGATGCAATACATACTTTCAGTAACTCAAATCTCAAAGTTACAATTAAATAAATGGTTTGATTGGATTAATAAAAGCACAGTCAAATCAAGAAGGCTTAACCACTTGTACTGTAACATGTGCCAATCCAAACACACATCCAGCTCTGCCCCCAAGGCAAATCCTGCCTCTCAAGTTAAAAGTTTTATTTTCCCCTCCCCCTTCTATTCAGTCTTCTCATCTGCAAGAGAGAAGGAATTAAGATTTTTATTTGCTTAGAAAAAAATCTTCCATCTCCACATACTGCAGGAGTAAAGGATTATAGAAGTCATTCATTTGATTGTATTCAGGAATAAGTGCTACAGGTACAATATTCTTTCTTTCATTAGGAAGAGTAGCTCATGCTCATTGTTACCTGTAAACACTTCCTCTCAACCAGTTCGAACTCCCTTCCCATGATCTCTTAACTCCAGGGACAAGTTCACACTTTCCTGCCCGTTCTAGTGGACACAGGAAGATTGGAAAGCTGCCCAATTGGGCACTACAGACTCAAGAGAAAGAAGAAATACTTCCCCTTGCTGCTGTGTTTCTGTTTTCTTCCTTTAAAAGTTTCTGCAGAAAGTGATATAAGCTGTATTTCCAATAGACCTCTTAATCTCAACAAGTCCAAAACTGAACTCATCATCCTTCAGCCTTAGCCTTCCACCTTCCAAAATTCTCTGATTATCAAGGGAAAGCACCGCCATCCTCCCAGTCACTCAAGTTCAAAATCTAGGTGTCATTCTTGACTCCTTGCTCTCTCTCATTTTTCATATACAATCGGTTGTTCAGGCCGGTCAATTTTGTCTTCTTAATATTTCCTGTGTAAGCTTTCTTCTCTCCTCTGACACTGCTATCATCCTGCTCTCAGCCCTCAAGAACTTATACCTGTTCTATTCGATAGCATTTTCATCAGTCTCTCCATCTAGTTTCTTCAATTTCTCTACTCACATGTCAAATTAATCTTCATAAAGCACAGATTTGAACATGTCATTCTCCCCTTCAATAAAATCTTGTGGCTCACCATGACCTAGGGATCCAATATAAAACTTGTTCGGCATTCAAAGTCATTCAGAACTTGGAGCCCTCTGGGCCCCTTGCCGAGAATTCTCCCTTCAGTCTCCACCTTCTGGCTTTCCTGACCTTCTTCAACCCTCACCCAAAATCCTACCTTCTGTAAGAAGTCTTTCCCAATCCCTTTTTTTTCTTTTTCGTGCTACACTTTCAGCCACAATTCTCTAGTCACACACTACAGAAATGATCCCTAAAAGTATTGTCTTTTTCCAATCCCTTTTAATGCAAATGTCTTCGCTCTGCTGATTGTCAGTTTATCCTATTTATAGCTTGTTTGCACATGACTTTTTGAATGTCTTCTCCATTAGAATATGAGTTCCTTGAGAACAGACTATCTTTTGTCTATCTTTGGATCTCCAGGACTTGTATAATCCCTGGCACTTAGTGGGTGCTTCCTAAATGTTTACTAACCCAATAACAAATGGGAAGTCACTTGCAAGAGCCAGGATACCTTCTCCAGATGCATTCCAGGAAGAGGTTACCTGTCAAACAATAAAATCTCCTAGGAGGTCTGCTAACTCACGTGGGTCAGGACATAAGAGTCATCCAAATCAGTCTTTACTGGCCAGTCCTCTCCCTAGTGCCTCTGGTCCACCCAATACCCCAAATCACTACCATGTTCTTTCTCAAGCTCTTTGTCAATTCCCTTTATAAAGAAGTCAAACCTTCGGTTCATTAGACTATATGTAATATAAAATTCTTTTTGAAAAGATGTCAATGTCATTCGCATCTCAGAAGCAAAGAAGATACCCCAGGGAGGAGAAGAGGAAAAAAGAGAAGTTAGATTAAAGAGATCTTATGCAATTTAATGATTATAGTTCTTCATGGAGCATAGCTTGATGGTAAAGTTGGAGGAGTGCTGTTAACAAAAACAAAAAGCGATGTGGTGATTAGGGGACTTACCTGTCAGAGACATGGAGTAGGAGGAAAAGAGGGAATGATTTTCTAGAGAATGTGGTTACCTGGGGTTGGATTAGAAAAAGGGCTGCATATGATTCTCTCTAAAACAGGCAGGTGGGCAGAGATCTAGATAAAGATTCACGGTGGGACCTAAGAAAAAAATTTTTTTTTTGTAGAGTCATGGCTCAATTACAGGCTTAGTGTAATTTTTTTGTTCAGCTATTCTAAGTGAAGGAAGGCAGAGTAGACCTGGTGGGAAGGTGTGGAATCACTCTTTAGGAATTTCTTCTGTCCTTATCTTAAGGCATTCCACCAAGCTAGTGAAGTCATTGTTTAAGTCTGTTCTTGGCTTTAAGGCCTCAAATAGACACAAATCTAAAAATAATCCTAATTCAAAACATAGAAATTATAAAATACTCAAGAGGGTTTCTAATCTCCTGGTTTTGAATAGTCCTTCCAATGTTGCATTATCATGAGGCCTCCTGGCCGGCCCATACTATAAGATATATTTTTCTGTAAATTCACCATAGAGATCCATGCAATAAGCAGGAGGTCTTCCTTATTTTGGCCTAAATCTGCACCTCTAATCTGTTCATCTCTAAAAATTAGTCCCATTTTCACATACTACTGGATTATTCCTTAATGCCATCTTATACTTCCATTTTAAAAGTTCTTCACTAATTATATGTTGCAGCCTATTTACATCTAAATAACAACCAGCATTTATACACTTTAACATTGCAAAGCACTTTACAAATATTATCTCATTTCATTTTTACAATAGCCTTGGGAAATAAGTACTGTTTTCATCCCCCTTTTACAAATGTGATACAAATAATAGACTTATTGCATAAGTATTATAAATATTTATTGTTCCTATTTTATAGAAGAAGAAATTGATACTCAAAGAAGTTAAAGTAATTTGCTCATAGGTTACATAGCTTATAAACATCAGTGCTACCACTTGAATTCTAGTCTTCAGGCTCCAAACTTTTTTTTTTAATAAAATACTATAATATGAAAAAAATCATTAATTATTTTTTTTTGCTCTAATATTATTACCCTGATGCATTTTTCCTGAACTGAAGAAGGCATTTCAAGCCAGTCCTGATGAATACTTCATGCCATGCCAAGTTCTTCTGAAACAAAAATGTACTTTCTCATTTTAATGTCAGGCAAAGTACTTTTTCTTGGCTACATTAAAATCAATATTTTCTTCCCTGAAAAAATAATCTTTATATTTAATAGTTTCAAATTACATTGTAAGGAAAAAATAATGCCTCTTACAGCTCAGGGTACAATTTTATTGAGGGGTGCATTTTTGCTTGACTTGGGTTAATTTGACTTTCTGTAGCTAAAAGTCCAAAAAGTGGGTGCACTTTTGCTTAACTTGGGTTAATTTGTCTTTTAGTAGCCAAAAGTCCAAAAAATCTGAACTCCTAACCTAGATTCTACAAGATCAAAGGAAGATGAAGTCAAGCCCTACCTATTCTCACATTTTTCCCACAAAGAAAAAATGTGGATTTCTGTGGGTCATAATAATTAGTCTTCATCAAAAGGTTTGACATCCTCAAAGGGAGGATGCCACATTAGCATCTTGGAGAAATCTGCTCCCAGCTTTTGAGTAAACGTTCTTAGCTGAGGCATTTGAGGTTACTGGGAAAGATGGCATTTTTCCTTTTTACCTCACTTGGACTCACTCTGGTTTGAAGAACTTGGCATCTTAAGACTAATGTTTCTTTAAAAGATTTTCTCAGTAATATCAGTAAGAATTGGGCCATGTCACATCAGTATATAAAGCCTCATCATGTAAATCACCTCTATAAATGCTTACATGTGACAGGCAGTGAATTAATGAATCAGTCTAAAGTGAGCATACCAGACAGAGGTGAGATTTCATGGCACACTAAGAATTCAGGCTCCAGCTAAAATTAAACACAAATGTGGACTCTCAGTGCCCCAGCCAAAAGCAAATATGTGCTGTTGTTTGAACCTAGAGAATAAAAATAAAGCGACATCCAGTCATTACTAATACAAAATTATCTCAAGATTGTTAAGCACTTACAGGCTTTAGATCTAGAAAGGATCTTACAGCACTTAGACAAAACCACTTATTTAAGATGAGGGAGACTGAAGGCCAAAAGGAAAAAGTAACCAAAATCAGACATCTGTTAAGTAACAAAGCTAGAATCTGGACATTTCTCTTCTAATTCTAAAGCCAATACTCTTGCCAATGTACAATTATTCTATTTATATAGAAAACGGAACATAGAAATTTTAAACTTGGAAAGACAGAAATGAAAGAAACCTTAGAGACTCTATAATGCAAGACTTTCATTTTACAAATGAGGAAACTGAGATCCAGAAAACAAAGTTTATTTTCCCAAGGTCACATGAGGTAGCAGAGAAGCAAAGTAAAAATTTGAGCATGAATTCTCTAGTCTAAATCATTTTTATTGTAATTTACCATGCTAGAATCAGTCTTAAAAACGTTATTTAATACCAAATCCCAGAGCCAAATTGATGGACAGGATGGATAGAGTGCTGGATCTGAAGTCAGGAAGATTCATCATCGTGAGTTCAAATCTGGCCTCAGATACTTATTAGACTGTGTGACCCTAGGAAAGTCACTTAACCCTGTAAAATTGGTTTTGGAGAAGGAAATGACACTCCACTCCAATATCTCTGCCCAAAAAAACCCAGATGAAATCACAAAAGTTGGATATGACTGAACAACAATAAAAAGCATCTACTACACAGTACATTTAATTTAAATAATAATAGACTCTATTCTCTGAATATTATACTGAAAATATATCAAGATCGTGTCAGTTTCTTCTGCTTAAAATCCTTTATTGCACTTCATTGAAAGACAAATCAAAACTTAGCTCCCATTCCTTTCAACCTTTCTTCTGTATTTATCATGCCAACTAAAATTTCTTCAAATTCTAAGGTTAATGAGCTAAAATTTAAAATAATACATAGTGGTCATAGAAACAGACCTAGAAGGAACCCTTAAGCTTATCTAGTCTAGTCTCTTCATTTTAGAAATGGAGAAACTGAGCCTCAGAAAAGTTAGCCTTTTCTGGTCATTCCTGCTTTTGTCTTAATGGTTTTTCTTGTAATGACAAGAATGATACATTTTTGTTAACATCTATAGAATCAAAGTGAACATAGGATCATAAAGGAAGAGCTGGAGCTCATTTTACAGAGAAGGATACTGAAGTGTAGAGCATCAGAGATATACACAACCTCATACAGGTGGTGAATCCAGGATTCAGATCAAGATTTCTGACTTCAAATTGACTGCTTTCTTGTATCCTTCTTTTAATTTATAAGTACCATGAGGGCAGAAAAAGTACCCCAGTACTGGAATATGGCTCCAAATATAGTGATTAATTAATAATTAGATAATACTCAACTGATCATTCAGCATTGTGATGTTCATGACTTCCATCCACATTTCCAATAGCTAATTTAATCAGAAGATATTTTAAGAGTTCTAGTAATTTTTTGCTTCACCAAAAGAGAAATAGAAATGATAATTATAGTTAACCATGTGTTTAATTTCTATTAAAATTTTTAGGCTGATTTTAAGTCCCTCTAATTATGGCAGGAATCCTTCCCTTCTCCTTCCCTTGATATCCTCATAGTACTTTTACTACTAATAGCAAAACAAGTGTTCAGATGATTTATTTTCAATAATAAAATTGGTTTTGCTTATTTTTAGTTAATAAGCATTTATTTTTCTCACTCCTTATTAGAAAAAGAAAGCTTTTGTGACAAATATGCATCTTCAAACTAAATAAGTTACCACTTTGGCCATGTCAAAAAAAAGTGCCTTATTTTGCATATTTATCCAATACTTATCTGTCAGAAGATTGGTTTGCTCTGCCATTCCCCAGTTGATGGGCAGCCCATTGGTTTTCAGATGTTTGCTATAACAAAAAGAGATCATATAAATATTTTTGTACATACGGGTCCTTTCCTTCTGTTTTTGATATATGGGTTGGAGGCCTAGTAGCAATATCACTAGGTAAAAGGGTTTTTAAAAAATCACTGTTTAGTAATGTGGGGGCATAGTTTCAAATTACTTGCTTCTGTCAATCCATAACTCTACCAACAATGTATTAAAATGCCTGTTTTCTCACAGCCCTGTGCTTCCCTAATTCCATTAACATTTTGGATCATGTTGTCTAAGGGTAGAAGCTGGACTGTTTCTAGCATCCCTTTTCCAATAATATTATCTGAGACCAACCCAGTTACAAAATTAAATCAATCCCCTATATCTGTTTCTTCAGTAATAGGGACCTCACTTTCATCATTTCTAACATTTTTATCCTTAATCAGCATATTCTATATAGTATTCTGAATGTAGTTGCTTTAAGTCCATGCAAGAGTATCTAATGATATTTTGAAGGAAATAGCTTAGATTTTATGCCTTCTATTAACAAACTTTAAAAAGTAATGAATGATGTCAAAACTTCAGATAGCAACAGACTTTAAATACAAATGTGTCAAAACTCTAGATAGCAACAGATTTTTAATACAAAACTGACATGCCAGAATCTATCAAAAAATTAATCAAATGCCAAAATTCTGACTCTATAACAATCCTATGCTATAAATGAAATATATGACAAAATAATGAAAAAGAGCAAGTATGATGGATAGGCAAAAATAAATTCTTTAAAACTCTAGTGTTATTTATTCCAGTTACATAGGAAATTATGATCAAAAAATGAGATAAGGAGATCATTTAGGGAATATGCCCATGTAATGTCTAGAAACCTGGAGAAAGGCCTCCAGTATGTTAGGTGAGGCCCTAAAGGAGGAAGTGAAAGGATAATGGAGACAATGATTTCATAAGATGAGAAGACTAGGATAAATTTTGATCTGTAAGATAAGAACAGTGTCTGTAGCAATAAAACCACAGAACCAATGCACAGAAATATATCTATAAAGGACCATGGTCAATCTACTATCCAACTTTTGAAAATGATAAATTTTAAAAATCTACTTTTAAAGCAATATGCAAAGTCAATATTTTATACCTAATATTTGTATATAAATATGAATATGACTAATCTTCATAAATGTATTTTTATTTATTTTAGGTATATACTTCTTAGTCAAAACAGAATTCATGAGTATTTAAACATGTCCCAGGATATGATGTCTCTGTTATTATCATTCATTCTTATTCCCCTCTAAATAACCACTTTTGGGGTTTTGGCAAAGATATTGAAGTTGCTTGCCATATCTTTTTTCTAGCTCATGTTATAGCTCAGAAAATTGAAGGAAATAGGGTTGTGTTCAGCTAGTAAATGTTTGAGGTCATATTTGAACTTCTGAAGATGCATCTTTCTTCCTAACTTCAGGCCCAGCACTCTATTCACTATACCACCCAGCTATCCTAAGGCTAGATGACTCAGAAGCAAAATAAGATAATTATTCTGAGCAACTGAAATTTGAATTATTCAGGGATAGATGTGAATTTGGAGCAGACAACAGAATTAAGAGAATGTCATCCCCCAACCTAATCAAATGAAGTAATATTTGTAAAGCATTTTTTGGCCTAAAAGATAGCACATAGTTGACATTTAATAAATGCTAATCCTTTTCCATTCTAAATAGCTTTCTGAGGACAAACATCTCCTATCTAAAGTAAACCATCAGGAAAAGGAGATTTTCATCTTTTGTGGTGATAACATTCTCCAGTGAATCCCCAAATACATGTCCATCCCCTAACAATACAGAGGTATGGGACCAGCATTGGGGATTAAAGCACATCTTAAGGAAATGTACCCTTGGAGCAACACCTACTGTGAACACATTTTTGTCATAGTAGGCATGCTTTAGATTTTGTAGCATTTTATTCTATACTATAATTATTAGCTATTCTTTGTATAAAGCATGGCATTGCATACTTGTTAATGTATGAAAATCTAACAATACCAATAACTTACATTTATACAGCATTTTAAAGCTTAAGAAACACTAGGAATACATTATATATATATGGGGGGGTTGTTTGTTTTTTTGCTGAGGCAATTGGGATTAAGTGACTTGCAGAGTCACACAGCTAGGAAGTAGGTGTTAAGTATCTGAAACCAGATTTGAACTCAGGTCCTCCTGACTTCAGAGCTGGTGCTTTATCCACTACACAACTAGCTGCCTTGCATACATTATATTTTTTGACCCCAATACTAGATTATAAACTCCATGAGGGCAGAGTATAACAACTGAAAAAGCATTAGCTCTGTAGTCAAAGAAATTGAATTCTGAACCTGCTTGTGCCATTTTCTTACTATTTGTGTGACTTAGGACAAGATGAGGAAGGGAAAGTCAAAAAATTAAGCATTTATATAGCACATATTATGTGCTAGATACAATGCTAAGTGTTTTTTTTAACAACTATTACATAATTTTACTCTCACAACAGCCCTATAAAATAGGTATCTTGGGGCAGCTAGGTGGTGCAGTGGATAGAGCACCAGCCCTGAAGTCAGGAGGACCTGAGTTCAAATGTGACCTCAAACACTTAACACTTCCTAGTTGTATGACCCTGGGCAAGTAATTTAACCCCAATTGCCTCAGCAAAAAAATAAAATAGGTGTCATTTTTTTTCACTTATTCCATTGAGGGGCCTCACCAAATATACTGGAGAACTTTCTCCAGGTCTCTAGACATTATATGCATTTTTTTGTTTGGTTTTGCAGTTGAGTAAACTGAGGAGAATAGGGTTAAATGACTTCCTCAAAGTCACATAGGCCCGAAATTTAACCCATTATACTCCCTAGCTAGCCACCTCTAAGCAAGTACTCAATTTCCTTCAGTCTCCTCATCTGTAAAATAAAGGGGTTGGGTCTCTGCAATCCCTCCTAGTTTTATAACTAAAATCCCATGATCTCTCCGTCCCACTACCACCACCTCCCTAATTATATATATTTCTGTATTTCAAAAGATCTGTGATTTAATTAGAGTGGGTCATCTGTTTTCCTTTTAAAGCTCTCTTTTACCTGGCCCCTTCCTACCTTTCCAGGCTTTTACACACTCACACACACACACACACACACACACGTTTGTATACTGTATTCTTCACTCTAGTAACACAGGCCTCCCTGCTGTTCCTCATCTGTCCCCCCACCTGGAATTCTTTCATTCCTCATGTCGACTTTTTAGCTTCTCTGGCTTTCTCCAGGTCTCTTTCACGATGGTTACTCCTCTTTGCTGACAATCTTTAACTTGTCCTTTTTGTACATGTTCACCTGTTTCTTCACCATTAGACAGTTACTTCTTGGAGCAGGGGCTGTCTTTTTGGCTTTCTTTGAATCCTTATCACTTTGCCCAGTTCCTGGCACATAGTAAGGCCCTAATGCATGCTTGTTGACTGATTCACTGACACATATCCCTGCCATCCTAGCTCTGGGTTAACTTCCATACTGATCACAAAAATTCTCTTTGCTTGTCCAGGGATCTCAGAATTATACTGATAAAATAGAACAAATGTCGGGATTTGCTATTTCTGCCCTCAGAGACACAATCTCTCCATGGGGATTATCTGCATGACCCAATGGGACCTCAAGCTCGAAGCTTGGACTCCAATCTGGAGAAGGTTGGGGGAGAGGGGATCATCTTGTCTTCTTACTTGTCCCACACTACTAAGACTTAAAATTTAGACAAAAAGCAGACTGCTTATCCTGTATCCTCACCAGACAAATGCCTACATACTGTCACTAATCAACTCACAACCCACTTCACTGACTGGCTCAAAATAATTAACATTCAAAATCAGAATTACAGATTCATCCAGAAATGGGTAAAACATTGGATTTTACTAAACCTGAAAAAGGTAACACATCCTAGGAGGAAAAGTATGGGTTTTGGATTCAATTCCTAATTAAGCTATTTACCTCTTAGAAAGACTTCTTAACCTTTTTTCCATTTTCGACCCCTTTTTGCCCAAGTGATTTTTAACATAACCTCGGATATATAGGTAAATAAAATAGAAATACAGATCAGACATTTACTGATAATAAATGATAATTGTGTATGCCCACATTCAGTTACTGATATCCTATATGAGGTCTTAAAACACTGTTTAAGAAGTTAATCCCTATATGGAATGTAAGTTTCTTATGAGCAAATTTACATTTGTATTTATTTCTCAGCACCAGAGCTTCGAGTACTTGGTATTTTGAGAACTAATACAATCTTTGAAGCAGCTAGATGGTACAGTAGATAGAGCTCCGATCCTGGAATCACAGAAACCTGAATTCACATAGGAGGTCAAACATTTGGTAGCTGTGTGACCCTAGGCAAGTCACTTAACCCTGTCTGCCTCAGTTTCCTCATCCATAAAACAAATTAGAGAAGGAAATTATAAATCACTTCACTAAAACTCTTTAAAACTGGGGTTACAAAGAATTGGACATGACTAAAAATAACTAAACAACAAGATATAACATGGTGAGCCACTAGCAAGGTTTTAATAAGTGGATGTTAAGTGGATAAATTAATGAACAATTGAAGAAACAATTTTCTACATTCAACTTGGCTTTGAAGTCCTAAATTTGAATGGCCCCTCTGGTATTAGTTAGGGATATAAACTTATGCTGTTTCCCTTCTCCGTGGCACAATTTCCTCCCCCCAAAAATAAGAGGATTGGATCTGATATTGTATATAAGGTTGGAAGTAATATTTTGCAATGAAAAGATTCAGTAGTTCTCTATTCAGAGTACCTAAGGTCAAATCTTATCTCTGACATTTACTATTGCAAGTAAAAGAGCAAAATACAACTTCTCCAGGACTCACTTTCCTCTTTTGTAAAATGGAGGAGAAAGAGAGATGAGAAGGAGGGAGGATGAATAATCTCTGACATCCCTTAAAGATCTAGATTTATGTTTCTATGATTCATCATGTTCTAAAGTCTATAAACTATGCCACAATTAGATCATTTATGTCATTCCAAGAACAATAATTTAACTTAAGGAACTATGGCTAAAAGGGCAAACACCAAGACCTTGCAAATGAGACCCTTATAGGGGTCAGCAGCTTATAAGACCCTTTCAGTTATATGGAAAGTCATTACTAAGCATCAGATGCAAATTGCTCTTAGAAAATGCAAGAGCAGCTGGCATTTTTGTGAGTAAGCCATTCCCAATTTAATTACACATGACTCTAGCTTCATTGTCCACTGCAAAGGAATACCAGATCTGGCACACAGAGGAGATGAGGGTGATGTAGGATTCTGGGCCAAATTCCAACTGAACTCAAGTCAGAAAAGCATCCTCCATTTTTGCAATTCCAAAGGTTGACCAAGTGACTAAGTAACCATGTGGCTTTGGGTCTGCATATAGAGCCCTCTGATTGGGTAAACTGGCTTTCTTTAAGACAACCACAGCTGCTTGCAATTTTTTCTTTTAATAAAAAATGACAAGTTTTTTATTTTTGCAACAAAAAATTTTACTTTCAGATTTCAGAAACTGGTTTCCTTTCATTAACCCTGTCTTCTGAGATACCCATAAGATTAAAATTAATACTTGAATTGAAATATCTACAGCAGAAATATTTGCAAAACTAAAAGAAAAAAAAATCCTGGCAGCATATGATCATTTGAGAATACCTGCCTCTTAAAAAAACATTCCTTTAAATTATATTTGTATATTATTTTTTTAATTGTTCATATCTAGCACCCAATTTTGTAGGGGAGCATTTAGGGTAGATAAACCCATCTGATCGATTAGAAAACTAAAGCAATATATTCATCATTTTGCTGATTCACTATGACTGTTTATATTAGTTCACACTTCCTTAAGGTTCAGAATATATATTTCTAATCGATAAATGGAGAATATTAGAATTGTTAATAATGTTGTATTAGCCATAATGCTCAAATAATACACAAACTTTACTAAGAATTTATCTAATAGTGCCTTACAGTTTAAAAAGTACTTTCTTTAAAATAATCCTGAGATAGATTGTGGAAATAATCTCACCTAAGCCAGTTGCCAAGACTCCTCAATTCTAATTTCCCCAATCAAGCTCACATCCCATTCTTTCTGTTCACTAAGACATCTCACTCTCCTAGTTCAGACCCTCACTCATCATTTGGACTATATTGATCTTCAAGCTTCTAGTCTTTTCCTTCTCCAAGACATCCAGCATCCAGAGACCAAGATAATTTTCTTAAAGAAAGTTTGACCATATCACTCCCCTGCACATTTAGTCACTTCCTATTCCCCCTAGGATAAAATACAAACCTTACTTTGGCACATAATTTGGTTCTCTCCTCCCTTTCTAGGCTTATTTCATGTTAGCCTCCTTCACGCACCGTATATTCCAGGCAGACTAGCTTGCTTGCTGCTACCCAAACTCAGGATTCCATCTCCTCTGGACACTTCCATGCTTGGAAAACATTCTGTTTTCACCTCTGCCTCTTAGAATTCCTTGGCTTTATTCAAAACTCAGCTCACGTGCCACCCACTAAGGGAAATCTTTTCTGACCTCCCTTCCCATTGGTAGTTCATTGTCCTCAAGTTGTATTTTATATAGTTATTGTTTGTAAGAATTATATTAATACCCCTAATACAATATAAACTTCTTGCAGGTAGAGAGTAACTTTGCTTCAGCTTTGTATCATGAATGTCTAGCATAGTGCCTTGTAAATAGTAATAACTTAATAGATGTATATTGAATTGGATTAGATTTGTAGAAGAATGAAATGAAACTCAGAAATTACTCAATTAGCAAATATTCATTAAGTAATTCTTATGGGCTAAACATTATGGTAAATGTTGGGGATTAAAAAAAAAGAAAAAAAACATGAGGTACCATGTAAATATATGGATATTAACAAGATACATGGTAGATAATGGTCTTAAAAGGGAAAGCATGAGCAGTTGAAGACTGGAAATTTTCCCAAAAAGACTGAAAGTAGCTAAAGAAGTTTAACAGTTGGTCTTAAAAGCAAGCCAGCCACTCTGAGAGATAAGTGTGAAAAGGGAGAACATTCCAAGTATCATGATTATTAATACAAAAGCACAGAAATTATGTATGAGGAATAACAAGTTGGCCAGTATTTCTGAACCACATGTGGCATGAAGGAGAGTAATGTTTATGCCTCAAAATGAGGAAATATAGAACTTGTATTTAAGAGCAATTAAGTAAGTGCAATGGATAAAGTGCTGAACTTAGAATCAAAAAGACTCATCTTCCTGAGTTCAAATTTGGCTTTAGACACTTACTAGCTCTCTTTTAATTCCTTTTGTCTCAGTTTCCTAATCTGTAAAATGAACTAGAAAAGGAAATAGCAAACCACTCCAGTATTTTTGCCAAGAAAATTCCAAATTGGGTCGTGAAAGTTGGATATGATTGAAAAATGATTGAACAACAACACCAAGAATCTGTAGTTAAAATTTTTTAAGAATTGAAGCTATAGTATATATAATAAAGGGGAATAAAAAGTTTCAGACTAGATATTATGGAAAGCACTACAAAAGCTAAAACATTGACTTTCCACATATTTTCTCTCTGGTCCAAGTTGGACTAGAAGGCATCTGATGTCTCTTCCAACTCAGAATCTATTATACTTCTGGTAGTTCTCATACTTCAAAAATCTATGAATCCTTGATCATTTCATTGGTGAATATCACAACCTGTCCAAGTTTTCCTATCCCATACAATTTTAAAATTTCATTAAAAAATTTCTTGCCACCAAATTAAATGTATCATCATCAAAAACATATGATTTCATCATGTGGAATTGACATTGAAGAAGATCCATTATCATCTGTTTCACCATTTCACTCTATGGACCATGGATGGGATTTTCTCATCTGATTTGTACCTGAATCCATCCATATGTGTTGTGATTATTTTCCCCATTAGAATGTCTTCTTGAGAGTAGGAATTTCCTTACTTTTCCACTTGTATACATAGCACTTAGCACAGTGCTTTGCACATAATAAGTATTTTTTTCATTTATTCATTCATAAGGAAATATCAAATTGAAAGCTTCAGAAGTTGAACAGAAAACTTTATATTTGATCAACAGGCAGCTGCTGGAGGTTACTGAGTAGGGAAATGGCATAATCAAATCTATACATTAGAAAAATTACTTCTGGAAGTTGTGTGAAGAATGGTTTAGAAGGGAGAGAAATCCATTAGAAGGCTATTGCAATATTGCAATATTATAGGTGAGGTGTGATAAGGGCCTGAACCCACCCAAACAGTTGGCTGCTTGAAGAAAGAAGGGGACATATACAAGAGATATAGAGATAAAAAAAACAAGAAGATTGGGAAATTAATTAGATATATGGAGAAAAGTCAAGAGGGACAGAGTGAAAGGAGGAAGACAGACAACCAGACACAGACAGACAGATAGAAATAGGGAAAAATAGAATGGAGGAAAATCCTTAACTGTGGAAAAATATTTTATAGCAAGTTTATCTATAGAGGCTGCATTTCTTAAATATATAGAGAACTGAATCAAATTTATAAGAATACAAATTATTCCTCAATTGACAAATGGTCAAAGGATATGAACAGGCAGTTTTCAGACTGAAGAATCAAAGCTATTTATAGAAATTTTTAAAATGCTCTAAATCACTATTGATTAGAGAAATGCAAATTAAAACAATTATGAGATATCAACTCACAGCTATTAGATTTGCTAAAATGACAGAAAAGAAAAATGACAAATGCTGAAAGGGTTATGGGAAAATTAAGACATGAAAGCACTCTTGGTGAAGTTGGGAACTGATCCAACCATTCTGAATAGCAATTTGTAACTATGCCCCAAAAGACTATAAAACTATGCACATACTTTGACATATTAATAAGACTACTAGGTCTTTCAAAGAAATCTTCCGTCTCCCCCAATTTCCCCCAAAAGAAAAAAGACCCAGATAACAAGTCTTTTTTTTTTCCTATGGTGGCTAGGAGTTGTAAATTGAGGAGATGACCATCAATTGAGGAATAATTGAACAAGCTGTGTTATAAGACTGTGATGGAATATTATTGTATTATAAGAAATGAAGGAAAAAATGCTTTCAGGAAAACCTGAAAAGAATTACATGAACTGATGCAAAGTAAAAGGAACAAAATCAGGGAGAAAAGTGGCACACTAACACTAACATTGTACAATGATCATCTGTGAATGACTTAGCTCTTCTCAGCAATACAGTGATCCAAGACAACTCAGAAGGACTTATGATGAAAAATGCTATCCACCTCTAGAAAAAGAACTGATAGATTCTGAATGCAGATAGAAGCATACTTTGTTTTTTACTTTTTTTTTTACCCTTTCTTTTTTTTTAATAAAGCTTTTTATTTGCAAAACACATGAGTGACCTTTCAACATTGACCTTTGCAAAAAAAACTTTTTTTTCCCAAGCTTTTCCTTTCCCTCCCCCCGCCCCCCACCCCTAGATGACAGGTAATCTAATACATGCTAGATAGGATAAATTATATGACAAGTACAATACATGTATACATATCTATACAGTTATCTTACTGCACAAGAAACATCAGATCTAGAAAGAGAAGAAGAAAAAAAAACAACCTAAGAAGGAAAACAGAATGCATGGAAATATTCACAGAAAGCGTTAAAATGCTGGGTTGTGGTTCACTCTCAGTTCCCACAGGCCTCTCTCTGGATGTATATGACTATCTTCATCGCAGCACAACTGGTTTGAATCACATCATTGTTGAAGAGAACCATGTCCATCAAAATTGATCATCGTATAGTCTTGTTGCTGTGTATAATGTTGTCCTGGTTCTGCTGATTTCACTCAGCATCAGTTCATGCAAGTCTCTCCAATCCTCTCTGAAATCCTCCTGTTGGTCATTTCTTACAGAACAATAATATTCCATAACATTCATATACCATAATTTATTCAGCCATTCTCCAATTGATGGGCATCTTTTCAATTTCCAGTTTTTTGCCACTACAAAAAGGGCTGCCACAAACATTTTTGCACATGTGGGTCCCTTTCCCTCCTTAAAAATCTCTTTGGGATATAGGCCCAGTAGAAACACTTCTGGGTCAAAGGGTATGCACTGTTTGATAACTCTTTGAGCATAGCTCCAAATTGCTCTCCAGAATGGTTGGATCCGTTCACAGTTCCACCAACAATGTATCAGTGCCCCAGTTTTCCCACATCCCCTCCAACAGCTATCATTAACATTTCCTGTCATTTTAGCCAATCTGACAGTTGTGTAGTGGTATCTCAGAGTTGTCTTAATTTGCATTTCTCTGATCAATAGTGACTTGGAGCACCTTTTCATGTGACCAGAAATTGTTTCAATTTCTTCGTCTGAAAATTGTCTGTTCATATCTTTTGACCATTTGTCAATTGGAGAATGGCTTGAATTCTTATATATTTGAGTCAATTCTCTATATATTTTAGAAATGAGGCCTTTATCAGAACCTTTGGATGTAAAAATATTTTCCCAGTTTACTGCTACCCTTCTAATCTTGTCTTCATTCATTTTGTTTGTACAAAAACTTTTCAACTTGATATAGTCAAACTTATCTATTTTGTGATTAATGATGACCTCTAGTTCTTCTTTGGTCACAAATTCCTTCCCCCTCCACAGGTCTGAGAGGTAAACCATCCTACATTGTTCTAATTTGTTTATAATATCATTCTTTATGCCTAGATCATGAATCCATTTTGACCTTATCTTGGTATATGGTGTTAGGTGTGGGTCAATGCCTAATTTCTTCCAGACTAGTTTCCAATGATCCCAGCAGTTTTTGTCAAATAGTGAGTTTTTATCCCAAAAACTGGGCTCTTTGGGTTTATCAAACACTAGATTACAATTGTCATTGAGTATTTTGTCCTGTGAACCTAACCTATTCCACTGATCCACTACTCTATTTCTTATCCAGTACCAAATGGTTTTGGTGACCACTGCTTTATAATATAGTTTTAGATCTGGTGCAGCTAGGCCACCCTCATTTGCATTTTTTTTCATTAATTCCCTTGAAATTCTTGACCTTTTGTTTTTCCAGATGAATTTTGTCGTTATTTTTTCTAGTTCAGTTAAATAATCTCTTGGCAGTTTGATTGGTATAGCACTAAATAGATAGATTAGTTTAGGTAGTATTGCCATCTTTATTATATTCGCTCGACCTATCCAAGAGCACTTGATGTTTTTCCAATTGTTTAGATCTGACTTTATTTGTGTGGAGAGTGTTTTGTAGTTTTGCTCATATAGATCCTGACTTTCCCTTGGCAGATATATTCCCAAATATTTTATACTATCGATAGTTATTTTGAATGGAATTTCTCTTTGTATCTCTTGCTGTTGCATTTTGTTGGTGATGTATAAAAATGCTGATGATTTATGTGGATTTATTTTGTATCCTGCAACTTTGCTAAAGTTGTGGATTAATTCTAATAGTTTTTTAGTTGATTCTCTAGGGTTCTCTAAGTAGACCATCATATCATCAGCAAAGAGTGATAATTTGGTTTCCTCATGACCTACTCTAATTCCTTTAATCTCTTTTTCTTGTCTTATTGCCAAGGCTAGCATTTCTAATACAATATTGAACAGTAATGGTGATAGTGGACAACCTTGTTTCACCCCTGATCTTATTGGGAATGGTTCCAGTTTATCACCATTACATATGATGCGAGCTGATGGTTTTAAATAGATGCTACCGACTATTTTAAGGAAAAGTCCATTAATTCCTATACTCTCTAATGTTTTTAATAGGAATGGATGTTGAATTTTATCAAATGCTTTTTCTGCATCTATTGAGATTATCATATGGTTTTTGTTAGTTTGGTTATTAATATAGTCAATTATGTTAATAGTTTTCCTAATATTGAACCATCCCTGCATTCCTGGTATAAATCCTACTTGGTCATGGTGTATTATTCTAGGAATGATTTTCTGTAATCTCTTTGCTAATATTTTATTTAAGATTTTTGCATCAATATTCATTAAGGAGATTGGTCTATAATTTTCTTTCTCTGTTTTTGTTTTACCTGGTTTAGGTATCAGTACCATGTCTGTATCATAAAAAGAGTTTGGTAGGAGTCCTTCATTTCCTATTTTTTCGAATAGTTTATATAATATTGGAGTTAACTGTTCTTTAAATGTTTGGTAGAATTCACATGTAAATCCATCTGGTCCTGGGGATTTTTTCTTAGGGAGTTGATTAATGACTTGTTCTATTTCTTTTTCTGAAATGGGACTATTTAAGTAATTTATTTCCTCTTCTGTTAATCTGGGCAATCTATATTTTTGTAGATATTCCTCCATTTCACTTAGGTTATCAAATTTATTGGCATACAGTTGGGCAAAGTAACTCCTGATTATTGCTCTAATTTCCTCTTCATTGGTGGAAAGTTCTCCCTTTTCATTTTTGAGACTAACAATTTGATTTTCCTCTTTCCTTTTTCTAATTAAATTAACTAGAGGTTTATCTATTTTGTTGGTTTTTTCATAAAACCAACTTTTAGTTTTATTTATTAATTCAATAGTTTTTTTTTTTTTTTACTTTCAATTTTACTAATCTCTCCTTTTATTTTTAGGATTTCAAGTTTGGTATTTGATTGGGGGTTTTTAATTTGTTCTTTCTCTAGCTTTTTTAGTTGCAAGCCCAATTCATTGATTTTCTCTTTTTCTATTTTATGCAAATAAGCATCTAGAGATATAAAATTTCCCCTTATTCCCGCTTTGGCTGTATCCCACAAATTTTGGTATGTGGTCTCATTATTGTCATTCTCTTGAATGAAATTAGTAATTGTGTCTGTAATTTGCTGTTTCACCCATTCATTCTTTAGGATAAAATTATTTAGTTTCCAATTGGTTTTTGGTCTATTTTCTCCTGGCCTTATATTGCATGTGATTTTTATTCCGTCATGATCTGAAAAAAATACATTTATTATTTCTGCCTTCCTGCATTTGATTTTGAGGTTTTTGTGTCCTAGCACATGGTCAATTTTTGTATAAGTTCCATGGACTGCTGAGAAAAAAGTAAACTCCTTTCTGTCTCCATTTAATTTCCTCCAAAGATCTATCATACCTAACTTTTCTAACATTTTGTTTACCTCCTTAACTTCTTTCTTATTTATTTTGTGGTTTGATTTATCAAGTTCTGAGAGAGGGAGGTTGAGATCCCCCACTATTATAGTTTTGCTGTCTATTTCTTCTTGCATCTGTCTGAACTTTTCCTCTAGGAATTTCCATGCTATACCACTTGGCACATATATGTTTAGTATTGATATTGCTTCATCATCTATGGTACCCTTTAGGAAGATATAATTTCCTTCTTTGTCTCTTTTAATTAAGTCTATCTTTGCTTTTACTTGGTCTGAGATCAGGATTGCTACCCCTGCTTTTTTTTGTTCACCTGAAGCATAATAGATTCTGCTCCAGCCTTTTACCTTCACCCTGTATGTATCTCTATGTTTTAGATGTGTTTCTTGTATACAACATATTGTTGGATTCTGGTTTTTAATCCACTCTGCTATCTGCTTCTGCTTTAAGGGAGAGTTCATTCCATTCACATTCACAGTTAAAATAACTAATTCTGTATTTCCTGTCATCTTATTTACCCTAGCTTATGCTTTTCTCTTTCTTAATCCCTTTCCCTCCTCCCTACTATTTTGCTTTTGAAAACCACTTCCCTCAAACAATCCTTCCCCTTTAGAGCCCCACCCACCCCCTTTTCCCCCCCTTTCCCTCCAGTTTCCTTATAAGTACGTCTATTATTCCCTCTGAGCCAAATCTGATGAGATGGAGATTAACCCAATTCTCATTCCCCTCCCTTTTCTCCCCTCAATCATTATAGGTTTTCTTTGCCTCTACATGTGATGTAATTTCCCTTATTTTACCTCCTTTTCCTGTTCTTCCAGTGTTATCCCTTTTCTACCTCTAATTTCTTTTTCAGTTTATCATATCATAAGATTCATAAAATCACAATAAACATATAATAATAATCATAAAATCACAGTAATCATATGATAATAATCATAAAATCACAGTAATCATATCATAATCATAATGTAATAATCAATTCATAAAATCAACCCTCATTCTATAAGTATCTATAACATAAATATAGTTCTCAAGAGTTATTTTTTCTTGTTACCTTTTTATGTTTCTCTTGTGTTCTGTGTTTGTAGATCAAATTTTTTGTTCAGTTCTGGTCTTTTCAGTAGAAATAGGTGAAATTCTCCTATATCATTGAAAGACCATCTTCTTCCCTGGAAGATAATGCTCATTCTAGCTGGGTAACTTATTCTTGGCTGTAATCCAAGTTCCTTTGCCCTTCGGAATATCTGATTCCAGGCCCTTCGATCCTTCAAAGTAGAAGCTGCTAGGTCCTGTGTGATCCTAATTGTAGCTCCCCGATATTTAAATTGTTTCTTTCTGGCTTCTTGTAATATCTTTTCCTTGGTATGATAGTTCTGGAATTTAGCCACGATATTTCTGGGGGTCTTAATTTTTGGGTTTCTTTCAGGAGGTGATCGGTGGATTGTTTCAAGGAGTATTTTGCCTTCTGGGTGTAAAATATCAGGGCAGTTTTCTTTTATGATTTCCTGGAATATAGTGTCCAGGTTCTTTTTTTCATCATGGCTTTCAGGAAGCCCTATAATCCTTAGATTGTCTCTCCTAGATCTATTTTCCAGGTCAGTTGTTTTTCCTAGGATTTATTTCATATTTTTCTCTATCTTTTCATTTTTTTGTTTTTGTTCAACTGATTCTTGAAGTCTTGATGAGTCATTAATTTCCAATTGTTCGATTCTAATTTTTAATGTCTTATTTTCTTCAGTTACTGTTTTTAGTTCCTTTTGCAATTGACCAATTACATTTTTTTGTTCACTGCATTCTTTTTCCATTTTTTCTATTTTATTTTGCAGTGATTTCATTTCGTTTCCCCATGTTTCTTCTAACTCTCTTTTAAGATTTTTTATGCAATCTTCAAAGAAAGCCTTGTGACGTGGAGACCAATTTATGTCTCTCTTTGGGGCTTTTTCTGGAGTTGCTTTACCTTTAGGGGCCTCAGGATTTGAGGTCTGTTCTTCCCTCTCTCCATAAAAGTTGTCTATGGTGAGAGCTCTTTTTGGTTTTTTATTCATTTTTTTTTAAAGGTGTGAGGTCTGTTTAGGGCAAAGGTGGGACAGCTGCTTTAATTTGCCCTGGGGCAGTTCTGCTGATTGAGTTATTTCAGGAACTGGGCAGTTCTGCTGATTGAATTATGTCAGGGGCTGGGCAGCTCCGCTGATTGAATTATTTCTGGCGCTTATCAGACCTGTTGTTTGATTGATTGCATTAAGGTGCTGTGTAATGGCAGCTAGTTACGATGTTCATCAGGGGTTCAGTGGTTCACAATCTATCCCCCTCAAAAGGCAGACCCTCCAAACCACCTGCCCACAATCAGGACAAATTGTTCCAAGAGGCTCGCAGAAGACTACCAGGTGTGTGAAAAGCACAACGCTCCCACTCCTGTTCTGACTCCTGTTCCAGCTCCCTGCTCCAGCTCCCTGCCCCGGTCTCCATGTGCTGCAGTCTGGGTTCAGTAGGCCACCCCCTGCCCCATTAAAACAGACCTGTTTTGAGGTTCTTCCAGAGTATCTTCTTCTAGAATCGTGTTGTTCTCCGGATATTGTGGATTTTTTTGCTTCAGAATCAGTCTAGAGGCTTCATATTTTGTTGGTTTGAGGGGAGGTTAGAGGAGGTTACAGAGAATCCTGTCTGATCTCCGCCACCATGGCTCCACCCCCGGAAGGAGAAAACCTTGTTTTTTACTTTTTAAAAGCTTTTCCTTGGGTTTGAGGGTTTTTTGTTTTGTTTTGGGTCTGTGGTTTCTTTCACAACATGAATCATATGGAAGTGTTTTGCTTGATGGTACCTGCAAAACTTACATCAAATTATTTGCTTTTCAATGAGGGGAAAAAGGAATGAGGAAGAAAGAATTTGGAACTCAAAATTTTAAAAGTGAAACTTTTATTTTACATGTAATTAAAAGAAAATGATTTTTTAAAACTGGGGAAAAGGATGAAAAAAAAAAGGAGGAGGATTTGAAAGTAAGGGGGAAAAGAGTATGTGGTAAAATAGTTGCCTTTAAGTAAACTAAAAAGCAAACAAAAAATAAACAGAAAGAAAAAAAAGTACTGAATTTACAAAGAGGAACACTACCCCCTCCCACAATCCCTAATTCAGGAGAAAAAATTATCCACAAATATCTAACTCATAACTTCAAATGTGAATGTATAAACAAGCCAATAAAAAGAAAGAATACAATAAGGTGGAGATATAACTATATAGATCTATACATATCTCAAACCTCACAATTTATTACTCATAAGAAATTTACATAAAAGTCAGACATATATAAAGATGAGTGGCTAAAGCAAAATCTACTATGTATGAGAAAAAAAATTAACATACAGTCAGACGAAGCTAAAAAATGTATATATACATATATATAACATATATGTGTATGGGTGTGGGTGTATATGACTATATATACATATATAATGTATACATACACACACATATATACATATATTCACAGCATAAAAACTGATAAGAAAACTACATTGTGCTGCAAAGAACCATAGACTATAAATCAATATCAATTTTAAACTTACATGCACCAAAACCTTAATTCATAAAGAAAAAACTAGCTGAATTTCAAGAATTCATATAGAGTAGTTATTGGTAGACTTAAGTGTCTCTCACTCAATTGGGGGCAAATTAAGCATGACACAAACAAAACAAACAAACAAACAATTACATGTCACAGAGAACTTGGCAGAATGATTAGTCTTGGGATTAAATCCCAGTGTGGCACAGGGTCAGCCATGGGTAAAGGATTTAAGACCTTGAAGCTTTTGAGCCATCTACAACTAGACATGTATCTCTCCACTGCTGCCTCAGTTGGCTCTGCTATGCATTTCCTGTGTAACCTTGGACAAGTCATGAAATTTCTTTTGGACTCAATTTTCTCATCCATGAAATGATACTTGTATTAGATGGCATGGAAGATTCCTTCCAGCTCTATATCTGTGGTTCTATGTTTATATTGACTACCTGTATAAACTCAAACAGGGTGTGCCCTCTTGCTGGGTCATGGTTTCCTCCTCTGTAAAATGGCAGTAATAGCGACTCTCTTCCTCACCCCCCACTTTGACTGCCTCATGGGCTTATTGTGAAGCCATGTATTAGAGGATTTTGGCAGGGAGGAAATCATAATTTCTTTTCTTTTCCTTTTTGAGCAGAAACCACAGGGTGAATTGGGTAGATTGAAAAATCTAATTTTCCTTTCTCTTTTGATGCTGTTTGATACTGCCACCAAATCTCCTCATGACTGCCAACCAGATCTTGTTTATTTGCTATCTTCCCATAGCACCTCATAGGCCATAATGATCATAGAATAGGAATTAGAACTGGGACTTGACTCATCCAGTCCAATTCCATCATTTTACAGAAGAGGAAATAAACCCATAGCACTTAAGGAACTTTTCTGAGGTCATGCAGTATAAGTAGCAGAGCCAGGATTTGAATCAGGGCCCTTTAACTTTATGCCCAGCATTCTTTTTGCCATATCATGCTACTTCCTCTTACATATATCATTAAATATGACACTGCTTTAAGGACCTACCTCTGTGGTGGGAACTCCTTTAACCCATGTCTATGTAACTTAAATTCTTAGAGAGCGGGATGTTAATCATCCATAGTCATCCAGCTAATAAATGCCAGATGTCCCCTCATTGCTACATCATACCGTCTCTCCCATCAGTGAATACACGATTGATTTAGTCTGCATGACCTAAAATATTGTCTGTGATAGAGAGCTTTTCTAGTTAAGACTTTTTACTAACCATGCAAAAAATAAGTTTTTTGTAGCTCTCTATAATGAAATGGCCATTGCATGAGATCACAGTATTTACAAATACACTGGGCCTGCTTCATCCAGTCACCATCTGCAGGCAATTAATATTGTCCCTCTAATGAGCCAAGTACTCCCATGTTATCCATTTAGTCAGACTTAGTTAGAGGAGTACCTTGTATAAAAGCAAGGTTCAGCTCGACTTCAGAATAAAAGCCCAAGAAAGTTCATTCCAAATAGCAAATATGAATCATTCGTGTTGGCTGCCCTAATTCTCCTGCCTAGTGATGGGTCTGATAACTCTGAGGTTACTGAGCTGTGACTGGAGAAATGAGGAACCACTTTAAAGCAGCCCTAGCAAATCAAAGAGAACCTCTTCTCTGGGGAAAATGCTAAGGGCACCTTCCACCTCATGAAATTTCCAGATTGCTAAAGCCACTGATAATTTCTGAGGATGAAGCAGAAGCTACTTTGGGCTTTTACTCAATCTGTCTGACTTGGAAGTCCTCCTCCAGATTTTCCATCTGTACCATCTGACCTAGGGCAGATATTATCTTGCAAACATTTCATCATGGAAAGCATAGCTCTCTTAAAATTTGGAGCCTGAAAGGATCTTAGAGATCATGTAAACCAACTCCTCATATTGTTCAATTGTTTCAATCATGTCCAACATCTGAGCTTTTGGTTGTTTTTTTGTTTTGTTTTGTTTTGTTTTTTTTTAGCAAAAATACAGGAGTGGTTTGCCATTTCCTCCTCCAGCTCATTTTACAGCTGAGGAAACTGAGGCAACTATAGTCAAGTTACCTGCTCAAGGTCACACAATTAGTGTCTATGGCTATATTAGAACTTAAGTCCAGCACTCTACTGCACCACATAGCTGCCCAGCTCCTTATAGATGACAAAATAGAGATCAAGAGGTAATAAGTGATTTTCCAGAGGTTATGCAACTGAAAAGTCAATATCCTAACCCAAATCTGCTTACCCCAAGTCTGGTGTCTTTTTAGTAGGTAGCAAAACATTAGTAAATAAGATCAAAAGCTTGAACTCTTTGTACAATGTGAGTGCCTTTGTGGAATCACTTTTTAATTCCAGGTCAATTTTGTCTTAGTTCATAGGATTTATATATATGTGTGTGTATATATGTATATATACACACACATATATATAAATCCTATGAACTAAGACTTAAAATATATATATTTCCCCCGAGGCAACTGAGGTTAAGTGACTTGCCCAGCTAGGAAATATTAAGTGTCTGAGATCAGATTTGAATTCAGGTCCTCCTGACTTCAGGGCTGGTGCTCTCTCCACTGCACCACCTAGATGCCCCGAATTTAAAAATTATTGCAAGGAGGCTGCTTAGCCCAACTCATCCAGAAAGAGAAACCCTTCTTTAACATGCTCATGAAGCAGTGGTCCAACCTCTGCCTGAAGACCTCTCCAAGGGAGAATAATGCTCCGGCACCTGAAGCAGCCACCCTGAACCTCAGAAAGCTTTTGTTGTGAGGAAATAGATAGGCGAAGCCATTCTGTCTTAAAAATAGATGACAGAATCTTAGATCTCAGAATTGGAAGGCTACCTTGTCTGAATGGCACTTAGAAAAGAATCTCATCTACATAGCTGAGACAAAGGGGGAAAAGAAAAATAAAAGATCTCTAAGGTCTTAAGCAGGCGATGTGGAAATAACACGGGGGGAAAAAGCAGTTAAGAGAATGTCTGTTAGTTTCTACTCAAAAGGCCTGGCAGAGAGAACATGAAGAGCACCATATATAATGTTACAAAGAAAGTCTCTTTTGGGAAAAAGATGTCATTAAGAAGTAGGAGCAGCTAGGTGGTGCCATGCAGAGTGCTGATCTGGAGTCAGGAAGACACTGAATTCTTGCTGAATTCAAATCTGTCCTTAGATATTTACTAAATGTGTGACCCTGGATTTGCCTCAGTATCCCCATCTGTAAAATGAGTTGGAGAAGGAAATAGCAAACCACTAGAGTACCTCTGCTAAGAATGGGGTCAAAAATTGTTAGACACAATTGAAGAACAATAAATTATTGAGGCATATTTGTTCTTGGTGTAAGGAAAAGAATGCTAAAGTTGTAGCTCTGCCATTTGCTGCCTATGTGGCCATTTTGGTAAGTCATGTCATCACTACTCTGGGGTTCAGTTTCTTCATCTGTAAAATAAAGGATCAAACCAAATGAACTTTAAGATCCCTTAAAGCTCTAAGTCTATGATGCTATTATGAGATTGTGAACCCTAAGTTCAAAACATTGCTGAGAGGCAAGCTCCCCTTTACCCACCAAATAAAGCTCAAAGATTTTAGCTTCATGCTCTGGTCCCCTGGACATTTTTTTCCCCAACCTCATCTCCTGTTATTCCTCTACATGTATCATATCCAGACAAAATGAGCTATATTTGCTATATTTGAGCTATATTGAAGCTGTATTTCTTTATGCATTGGAGAGTTGGGATAGAGAAAAAGAATAGGGGGGAGAAACAGGGAGGCAGCAAGTATTTTTAAACATCTGCTATGTGCTATCCACTGGAGATACAAATATAAGCAAAAAGAAAAACAATCCCTATCCTTAAGGAACTAAAATTCCAATAGGGGAAAACAGCATATAGAAGAGAGATAAAAAGTGGTGGAGGTAGAGGAAGGTACCTTGGTAGGGAAAATGGAATCAAAGTATGAAATTTGGTCATCCTGACTCAAAGTGGAGGCCTCCAGAGGCTTCTTACCAATGAGAGAAGTAGGCTGCCATTGAAAGTTATGTCCCAAGATAAGATAATTGCAAGGACAGATGAACATACCAAATAGAGGAAGCCCCACAGTACTGAGCAAAGTTTGAAGAGGACCAAAATAATATCACTATGTTAAAGTCATAGTGTGTCTGACTATTACTATGAGCTTGGAATGCTCTACCAATTCAAAGTTGGGCACAAATAGTCCCCGCGAACAATCAGGGTAGATTATTATTTTTTTTAGAGCTACTTCTATTCTGCTTTGTTCATAGACAACAGCACCTTCTCTGATGAGGACATTCCATGCTAATATCTTCCATGTCATGCAATGAAGTCTAAAGTTCTTAAGATTGACCTTGAGGGTGTCCTTTTATCACTTTTTCTGACTACTTTGTGAGCGGTTGTCCTGTGTGAGTTCTCTGTAAAATAGTCTTAGGCAACAGCATATTTGGCATCTGAACAATGTGGCCAGTCCATCAGGCTTGCTCTCATTGCAGCAGAGTTTGAATCCTATGTAGTTTAATTCAAGAAAAGACCTCATTGTCCAGTGCCTTATCCTGCCAGGTGATCTTCAGGATCTTCCTAAGACAATTCAAACAAAAGTGATTAAGTTTCTTGCCATGGTGCTGGTATATTGTCCAAGTTTCACAGGAATACAATCATGGAGTCAGCCAATACAACAGCTCCTCAGCCTGGTGGTCAAATACCTCTTTTCTCCCATAATTTCCTTCGGAGCTTCCCAACAAAGAGCTAGCTCTGGCAACATGTGTGTCAACCTCATCAGCTATGTGTACATCCCTGGAAAGTATATACTGCCAAGGTAAATAAACTTATCCACAGAATTCAAAACTTTTCCATGTGCAGTAACTGATGGTTCCATGTATGGATGATACGGTGCTGGCTAGTAGAGCAATTTTGTTTTCTTGGTGTTAAATGTTAGGCCAAAATTAGTGCAAGCAGCTGAGATTGATCCATACTTTGTTGCATCTCAGTTTCAGAGCCTGTATTAAGTGCACAATTATCTGTGAACAAAAAGTCATGCACCAATTGTCCTATGCCTCAGGCAACTCTCAAAACTATAAAATAAAACCAGTGGCCAATTTAGAGTGAGTTTCCACAAGCATGCGAGTCACTCAGCAAATTAAAACTGCAAACAGAATTGCTAAGGGACAGCATTAAGAGATTTGGGGTCATCCATCCTTATATGCAAATAATATTATAAATAAATTATTTATTAATGCAAAACTCTACTTAGAAATGTTTTATTAACAGTTAATTCTTTATATATTGAAGTACTGAATTCAAAGTATTATATGCACTTGAAAGAAAAAAATGCATTAATTTAAAGATATATTTCCACTGTTCAGGCATGTTTTCTTCTTAATGCATTTAATATCAGTAAGATTTCCTTGCATATTAAAAAAGGAGAAAATATTGAAGATCCCAAACAGGAAACCTTTTTGCATAGGCAAATTAATATTTTAGGTAAATTGGCAAACTTTTTTTCATAGAATAAAAATTGAGATGGGATAAGGTGGGATTTAGATCAATGATTTCATTGTGTGTCACTTAAGTGTTTGTAGAAAAATAGGAATAGAGATTGGACGTGTCAGAAAGCACTCCAGGATAAGTAGACTTCTATCAACCCAGGCAGCTCAGTATTTCTTCTTGAAACTTAATTTTGGAGTTTCCCAGAGCCCTACGAGATTTTGATTTGCTCAAGGTCAGTTAATATGTATCATCTGTAGGAACTTAATTCAGATTTTCATTCTCCAAATCTATCTCTCTATCCACAATAATAGGCTCCCTCTATTTACAGCTTAGAAAAAATTACATAAAATTCAGCCTATTCTTTTAAAGTGACAACTTTATTCAAAGCACAGTTTTGGTTTTTTTGTTTGTTTGTTTAATTGCCAGTACTTTTTCTAAAGTACAGTAGATGAGTTCTGGTCTTGATAGAATCTTCGGTTCCAAACACAGGCCCGGTCATTGAGTGCCCCTGTGACTCCAAACAAGTCATTCCAGAAATCTGACTCACACTTTCCTTTTTTGGAAACAAAAGAGTTGTAGTAGTATACCAAAAAGAGAACCGATTCCAGGTATATTGAAATTCTGTCTCTGACACTAAATATATAAGTCACTGGGGGACATAATTTTCTCAGTCTAAAAATGAGAGGCTTCGGTTATATGGCCTCTGAGATCCCTTTTTAAAATATGCATCTCCAAGATCTCCTTCTAGATGACACAATTCTGAAACGGATTAACGTGGGGAAAACTGCATTTATGCAGTTCAGTGCAAAACCAGAAGGGGACAGAAGAGAGCTGCGCAAATTTTCCCAAAAACCACTTAAAATGAAATACTCCAGCGGGTTGTGTTCCTGCAAGCTTCCGGAGCTGGAGGTGGTAAGAGGGTTAAAATCTACAAACCATTTTCCCCGAAGAGACAATGGAATGGCCTTCTGCCTTGATCTGTCAGATTTCCCTCAAGTCTGGTCCTCTTTTCCCCCTCCCCTCAAACTAATTACTACTGTGGGGCACTTAATTACCGAATAAAAGTATCTTTCTCTCCTCCTAATCTGCACCACACCCACAGTGCTGGCTTCCAAAGCTGCTCATTGATTCCCAAATTATTCCCAGACCTTCCTTTCAGTGCTATCCTGGCTCTAGTCAAACTCTTCTCTCACCCTCCTTCCCCCAGCTGTTATATCCCCATAGATAATCACTGGCAATACTTTCCCGACAGCCAAGCCCCACACTCCCAGTGGCTATCAAGGATATTATTTACTTCCCCTGTACAAGTTTTTGTTGCAGCTCACATCTCAACAGGCTTCTTTTCTTGTCTCTCAACCTGCTTCCAAAACATTTTTTCCCCTACCCCAATTATTTAAATAGATTCTTCAGCCACAGAAGGGAATAGATAGGCTGTTATCTGGAGTTCAGACTCCTTCACAACCAGGATCAAAACTGGTCTGAGGTCTCATTCCCACACTTCTCAAAAGCCTTAGGATTCACCATGATAGAGTACAAAAAACACTAGATTTGGAACCAGAAAATCTGGATTGGGATCCTGGGATCTGGGATTACAAATAAGATTTTGGACTAGTTACTTCTCTCTCTAGAACTAAATTTCTTTAATGGTGAAATTGTAATCCAGAATCTAACTCTATCATTTGTCCTCATGTGATCTACATTCAAGCCAAATTAATTTTATTTTCTATTCCCCAGGCATGACATTACATTTCCCATCTTCAGACTTTTGCATAAGCCTGAAATGCAGTATTTCCTCTTCTTTGACTCTTTGAATCCTTAATTACCTCCTATATAAAGCTTTCAAGAGTTCCCAGTTATTAGTGCTCTCCACCTTCCCAAATCACTTTGTCAATTTTTTTGCTTTTCTGTGTAGATATTATCCAAATATTAGAAAAATGTAATCTTCTTGAGGGCAAGAGGTCTTTTCGGTTGGTTGGTTTAGGTTATTTTGTCTTTGCATCTCCAGTGTCTAGCATAGTGCCATAATCCATGGTCAGAAACTGTAGCATGTACAGCAACCAAACCCTGATCTCCACACATGAGCTAAACCAGCTTGACAGTAACCAACAAACTTCAAACCTATTTGGTGAATTAGGGGTATCAAGCATGTGAAGGCTTTCCTGGCAGAAAAGGCAGGTGAGAACAGTTTGTTCCAGTGGGCATGAAGGCACCTTTTAGTCAAATATATCTAAGTATACATTTCATTGTCAGCTATGGCTAGTCATCCTGACTTTTTTCTTGCCACTAGACTCTGAGAGTGAAATTGATGATTTTGTGCAATTCAGCCTCATTTAAACACAACTCATACATAAGTCAAGATGCAATCCATGATGTCATTGGTCCTCTTCAAAAATGAAGAGAAAAAAAACAACAACAAAATTCTAGCTTCTCTGGGAAGCATCTCTTAATTCATCTTAATTTTATTGCTTTTCCTTTGTTGATCATTCACTATTTATCCTGTATATTATATTATTCTCTCTCCTTTCTCTCTCTCTCTCTCATATATAGTATATATAATATATATGTGAGTGTGATTGACCCAATATCCTGTTGACATACACACATATACCTGTATCTATCTCATGAAAAATAAATGCTTTGTTTTCAAAAAATCTGATGAGAGATGTAATTTTTATACTATAGGTACCTTGGGGTGGAAAGGGTTCCTTATGCCTTGACACTGCCCTTCAGTTAGTAAGTATTGCTTCAGGGGTGACTGAATGATGTCACTGGCCCATCTGCCCATAAGCACCTGCCATCCACTCTCTCATAAGAGCTCCACCATATCCCCTGAAGATAAAGTAACTTTTTCTCCATTACAGAAGGATATAGCTTTAGATATGTAGATATAAAATATAGATGTGGATACAAATATGAATCTAAATATGGATGTATCTGAGATGGATAGAAATAGATATGGAGATGAATAGAGATGGATATGGATATAGATATAAATTTAAATATTGATGGAGATAAGTAAAGAGAGAATTGGTTATGGATATAGATATGGATGGATATGGATAAAGATAGAATGAAGATAGAAACAGAGATGAATATGAAAAGAAAAAGAGAGAGCAAGAAATAGAGATAGTGATGAATATGGAAAAAGATATGGATGTATATGGAATAAAACTAGATAAAAAGATGTGTATGTATTAACCAAAAAATCCAGGTTAAAAAAAATTCCAAGGTAGTAAGAAGGTAGAGGGGAAATGTTAAAGGATCACCTCTTAATTTTTTGTATTGACACAACAAATATAGAATTGCTATACTTTCAACTTCATATTGTCTTTTTAACTTTCAGAAAACATATTTGAAGAACACTAAAAAAAACTACACTGATTGCAGTGAATTGTTTGTGACATATTTCACAATTCTTGATTAACCCACTATATTCATGTGAAGATAGATATCTGGCCACTTCCAGTAGGAAAAGGCCTGGAACAGAAGCAGCTTCTCCTGTCAATGCTATTATTTCTCTTTATGAACATCTCCTCCTCTCCCCAGATACAGCCCTTTTTAAACATAGCCAAAATTTTATTAGGAGCTAGCTCACTTTTCAATGTCACTTTCAGGTTATTAACAACCACAACAATTGTCATTTACTTAGTATTTGAGGTTGTAAAGTATCTTACATATATTATTTATTTTTATTTAAACCTCATAACATACAGTAGTCTTTTGATGAAGGTAAATCAAATGTTATTGGCCCATTTTACTAGTGAAAAAACTGAGTCTCAGAGCACTGAAGTGATTTGTCCAAAATAACATAGTTTGGGGTGCCTCAAGATTAGAAGGTGTGAGAATTGGATGATGATTTAGGTTCCACAAGGTTATGAAACTTAAATAAATGCAGAGAAATGAAACTTAAATCAGAGAAAATGAAATTGAAACCTAAGAAATAAAAACTAAAGGTTAGGATGATGTGCAACAAAGGAAAAGAAATTTATAAAGG
Organism: Myrmecobius fasciatus; assembly: GCA_023553655.1. Lineage (NCBI taxonomy): Eukaryota > Metazoa > Chordata > Mammalia > Dasyuromorphia > Myrmecobiidae > Myrmecobius > Myrmecobius fasciatus. The sequence goes on from JAJPUD010000112.1 coordinate 751,227, forward strand.
GAAGCCATAAATCAGAATAAGGTGAATGACAAGGGGAGATGTAATCAGAGATAGAGATTCTCAGGAGGGAATTATATGTTATAGATAGACTGTAACTTCTAGTACACAGCCAATGGGGAATCATAAGAGGGAATGAATTATGTCCAAATAAGATGAAGGCTGATGGGAGAAGTAATCAGAGATGGGGAGTCACACGCATTTTGGGGAATAAGGTGCTCTGGATACACTGTAGCAACCAGTCAATGGGAAATCAGAGAAAGGACTTGCATTTGGGGACAGTATACAAAAAGGCATGCTTAGCCAATTCTAGTGTATGTTTCCAAACACCTGGTTTTGGGGCAGCTAGGTGGCGCAAGTGGATAGAGCACCAGCCCTGAAGTCAGGAGGACCTGAGTTCAAATCTGGTCTCAGACACGTAACAGCTGTGTGACCCTGGGCAAGTCACTTAACCCCAATTGCCTCAGCAAAAAAAAAAAAAAAAAAAAAAAAACCAAACACCTGGTTTTGTAAGATAATGAATAAAAATTTTTTCCTGGCTTATATATACCTATATGATCTATAGATCAGTGGATCTATAGAGTTCTTGGTAAGGTGCTTGTGTCTTACAAAGGGAAATAAGGGAGGAAAAGACTAAGCCTTGGCCTTCTGATTTTAAGATCAATCAATGCTGTTTCTGTAATGCTCCAGGAGAAACTGAGGAAGTACTACAGATTAGAAATAGTTAATATTTTATTGATAGTAATGGAGAGTTTAGAATCCATAGCTATAGATGGGACTGAATGGGACTCTTGTCTCAAAGCATCCAATCCATGAAGAGTTTAGACTGGCAGCCTATGTTAGCCAGCCATCTGGATCTCAAAGTATCCAGCATCCTAGTGAATGGCTCCAAGTATTCTTACATTCTCCAATGCTCAGGGAAAACAAAAGGCAGAAGAAGCAGAGGATTGGGGGGATTGGAATTCCAGGAAAGGACTATAAATTCCGTTCTGAGGAGGTCACATATTGGATCATAGAGTATCTCTGGATGAAGAGGAAAGTGTGAAAAGATTGGCAAGATAGGAAGGGGACAGGTTGTAAAAGTCTTTAAATGTCAGAACTGCTTACTCCAGTCACAATTGCCTCTCTTCATGTTTCCAGATCTTTAAAGTTCTACAAGATGCTTTGTGTATTTTGTCCCTTTGATGCTTACCAATACCCATTATGATAGAGATTGTAGATACCATTCCCTCTTCCTATTATTCCCTCTTATTCTCTCTTCCTCTGCTCCCTAACACTCAGAGATTAGGTATTGATTTCTCCATAGTCACAAAGGGACTTAGTTCTGACTCAAAGAAACGAGTATTTAGGGGTTCTCTGCCTTTAATTAACTGGCAACTTACTACCCTTCTTAAAAACTCAGTTTCCATTGCTACTTCTAGATAATCTCTAAGTTATCACCCACTTCCATTATTCTAGGTTCATAAATCTCTTTTAATAATCAATTCTCTGGCCAAAGATCTCTCTGAGTGAAAGTTCCTTTTCTCTATAATCAACTTTTAAAAGATTAACATAAAATGCAAATTGGAATAGAATGCAAATTCTAGAATAGGAATTATAAAGCCCTATACAAATGTATGGTATCATCCTGTGAGGTTGGTATCTATATGTCTATTTAAAAAATATTATTAAGCTTCAGGCAAATATTCAGAGCTGTAAGGGACCAAAGATTATCTTAACCAACTGCCTTATTCCACAGCTAATGAAATTAAGATATAAAGAGCATTATGATGTGCTCAAGATTATATAAATAGGAAGTAGAAAAGCAAAAAGTTGGACCCAGGTTCTCTGAATTTCAAACTCAATCCTCTTTAGCTTCTCTGGATCCAAGTATGGTGTTCTTTCCCCCACACCATTCTGTCTCGTATGCCTTGAGCTCTGGCTTCATATTTGTCAAGTAGCCTTCTGTTTTTAATTCATTTTTCCAAGTACATTTCTCTACAGGGAAAAGAATGCACTGAGTGGCCAACACAAGTATATTGGCCCTCCTGGAAGTTCTATTGTCCATTGTAAATAATAAGTTGTTTTGCTGGCACAATTCCATCTTGGGGTAATGTGGACAGGGAGAGCTAATTTTCCCAGGGCCTGATGATCATCCCTTGAATAATAATAATTTCACACTTCTACATGTCTGACTCTACAGTCACCAGGCATTTGCTTACTCTTAATATTAAAGGCATAGCTCATTTTGCCTTTCTTAACTCTTTGTTTTTGTACTACAGGTATTTAAGTATATCTTTAATTCCCGTTACTAAATAGCAAATTCCATGATCCTTGAAAACCATACCTGTATTTAAAAGACTATTCTATGTCTTGTAGTCATTTAATAAAAGCTTATTTAATTAAAGTGAATCAAAATTAGAAAATCTTAGAATTAGAAGTTACCTTTGAGTTCACCTTTATATCATCCTCAATAAGTGTTTATTCAGCTTCTGTGCAAGTATCTCTGGTGATAAGATGTCGCTATTCTTTGTCCTTCTTTCTCAAAGACAACCATGGCATCAGAAAGTGAATTAGATTTCAATGAGAGAGGTCTTTGTCACCAACTTTATTTTCTTCTCTGGAGCTATCTGGGTCCAATGTCAAGACACAGCTATAGATGTAGATGTAGATGTAGATGTAGATCAGGAAAAATTGGAAATGGCCTTGGATGCAATGGGAGATCTTGGCTTTTTTAAGGTGAGGTCTTTGCCAGTCTAAGTTTGATTAAGGCAATGCCCAATCAGTGATTAAGAAATGAGGCAAAGAATGAACTCCTTTACCTAGTTAAAATGTATGGGTTTCCGGTCAAAACAGAGAAAATTGCTATTTACATTCACTCTGAGTCAATGAATGCCCAAACAATGACCAATCAGGGCTTGGTGTGGGATCTATTGCTGGTCAACCAAGAGAGCCAGAATGATTTGAATGTAAAGCATGGTCCTAGCCCATAATTGCCAATATATCTGGTGATATTTCAGTGATCAAAATTTATAATCCTTTGGTGATGTCCCAAAGAAAAACAGCAAAAAAAGGAAAAAAGAAGAGAAGAAAAAAGAAAAGAAAGGATGGAAATATGTTGACCACATGGAATGAGGGGATTGATAGATAGGTCAGTAGATAACTAAATAGAAGACAGATAGATGGATGTAATATGCTAATGACCACCTACTGTAGTCCTACTTCCACATATTAATTAGTTCTATAATTTACAGATAGGGAACAAAAATGAATACAAAGAAATTAGGAAAGGCTATGAATTGTGGCAGGGTAAAAAAAAGAAAAAAGCAGATTGAAAACAATATCATGTTTCAATTACATTTTTAAAAATAAATGGAACAAAATATCACAAAGATATAGGATCAGAAAGGCCCTCAGAAACAAACAAGATATTGTTATTACCACATTAAATTATATATACATATATGTTTGCAAATTGAAAGAAACTTTAGACAACTTGTGGTAGTAAAGTAAATATGTAACATCAGTATTTCTTGCTTAGCTTATTTGCAATAAAATATATATGCATATATATTTAAATAGTAGACTTTCCAGTTTCAAAAAATTATTTAAAATTTTTTTGTTCACTTCAGTGGTTTTTACATATAGTTATTATTCAGAATTTTTTAATTAAAAAAAATAAGAACCTAACAAAGATAAGTACTGAAGATACTAAAGACATATGTTCTCAATACAAGATTCTGGGGGAAAAAAGGAAATGAATAAAAACTTAGCAGATGTCCATGATCATGTTGCTGCCATCTAAAAACACTAAGTAAAATGTTCCTCAGTGTCGCCTGTAATAATCATTTTACTTGCAGGATTTCCAGTTATGGCCAACCTTTCTCCAGGAGTTGGGAACTCAGCTATCATCCAGGCATTTCCTAAAGGGCTCATATATACTCTAATGAAGAAAACTTTTGCTCCTACAGATGGAGAGTCTATTCACCGGGCACATTCTATTTACTGATATAGGTATCCAAAGTAATTCAAATAAAAGCAAATGCATTGTGCAAAGCAGCATGTTGATTTCCCCAAATAACATTTAATCCAAACTCACTCATTTCAGACTGTTTTCCCATGGAGTCATTATATCAAGAATGGACATAAATATAATGAATGGCCCATATTCACAATTCCCTGTGGAGGTTCTAATGTTCTTTGGCTGGTTAGCTTATGTGCAGGAGTGCTTGGGGAAGGTCTGGGGCTGTTCCTCTTCTCTTCCTACCACATGGCTAGTAGGCATCATCTGCACTATCCCTAAGATAAGAACTGCAACTGTTCAGACTCTATGGGCCACTAATATGAACATCTGTTTGCTTAGTACCTAATACAAAATAGCAGAGTACATAACAGGCACTGGCTGATTGATTAACCTCCATCTCCTTGATATAACAAAACTTATAATGACTATCATTGCTCCATTTGAAACATAATGGATTCCTTCTGACCTTTATAGGGTGTTTTTTTTTTAAATTTTTCATATTACTGCCACTTTTCAGCCTGAGTTGTAGAAAAAGAAAAAGCTTCCAGAAAAACAGGGATTGATTTTAACTCTGAGGGCCTGGGTTTGGAGATTAGTTATTATTATTATTACCTTGAGCAAACCATTTAACCTTTATAGGCTTCAGTTTACTTATCTGTAAAACAGAGGGTTTAGATTAAGTTCCCTTCCTATAATCCTATGATTGATGGTGAAGAATTTCCCAAAGTTATTTCTTTTAATGTCCCCTACAATCTGAATTTCATACCCAGTGAGTGATTTTTCCAACATATTAGACATTGAATCCTGGCTTCCCTGGCTTCTTTCAAGTCTTAACTAAATTCCCAACTTCAGTCTTTCTTGATTCTAGTGCTTTCTCTATGTTATTTCCTATATGTCCTGTATATATATACAAGCATCCTTATACATATTATAATGCTCAGAAGAAACTGAGGCAGTATCAGAGATTAGAGATTATTAATAGTTTATTGATGGTTAAGGAGAATTTAGAATCCATAGCAATGGGTGGGACTGAATGGGACTCTCATCTCAAAGCATCCAGTCCATGGAGTGAGGGACTCCAAGGACTCTTATAGGGCTCCAGCTCTCAGGGAAACAAAAGCAGAAGGAGGGGTAGAGCACTGGGGGTTAGAAGTTCCAAGAAAGGACCATAAATTCAGCTCTGACAGGTTGGGGGTGTGGAGGAAGGATCATAAATTCTGATCAGGAATTAGGAGACACTGAGTCTGAGACCAGAAAGATGCCCAAACATTGGAGATAAGCCTTCTGGAGTTTTATGACTCTTTGAAATGCTAAGTGGTCAGAGCTCCTAGCCCTAATTATCTCAGTCCTAATGGCCAGAAAGGGGGGCTGCCACCAGGAGACTGAGGCAGAACAATTCAGGGAAACTGAGACAGGGGAATTGTGGCACAACAATATTTGTTTGCTTGTTTTCTCTCCTATTAGACTGTGAGATCATTGAGGGCAAACACTGTCTTTTGCCTTCTTTTAATCCCCAGTGTTCAACACAGTGCTGGATACATATAGTAGGCACTAAATAAATGTTTATTGACTAACTAACTTTTAGAAAAAGCATTCTGGAATTGACTAAGATGTCATTTGTAGTGCCATAGTTACATGTCTCAGTTCCCCTCAATTGTTTTGTTTCAGTTTCCCTTAATTGTTCTGCCTCAGTAGCAATCCCCCACCCCTTTGACCATTCAGAGATAATTGGACTGCAGAGTAATGGCCGCTGGCATTTCAAAGAATCATAAAACCTCCAGATGGCCCATCTCAAACACCTAGACATACCCCTTATCTTTTGGCTTCAGACTCAATGCCTCTTAGCTTCTTCCCAAATTTATCAGAATTTATGACCCTTCCTCCATACCCCAAACCTGCTATTACTGAATTGATAGTCTTTTCCTGGAACTCCAATGCCCCCCAGTGCCCTTCCCCTCCTTCTGCCTCTTGAGCTCTTTGTTCCCCTGAGCGATGGAGCCCTATAAGAATCCTTGGAGCAAACTCACTAATCGCTGGATACTTTGAGATGCAGATGGCTGGCTAATGGCTGCCAGTCTAACTCTCCAGGACTGGGTGCTTTGAGATAAGAGTCCCATTCAGTCCCATCCATAGCTATGGATTCTAAACTCCATCAATAAAATATTCACTTATCTCCAATCTGTAGTATTGCCTCAGATTCTCTCAGAGCATTACAATTTGTAGTTACAAAACCATTTCTTATCAGCACTAGATAGTTAAGTGTAATGAGAAAGAATATCAACATGCATGTATATATGTGTGTATGTATAATATACATGATGAAAAATGAGAGAAAGAGAGAGACAGAAAGAGGGAGAGAATACTCTAGTATTTTCAGTTTGGTCTGTGGAATTTATCCAACTATATTTTACTTTCTAAATTCAAATTTCTTTTGAAATGTGGTCACTGCCTTCATTTAGAACTGGAATAGACATTAACAGTCACCTAATTTGACTCCTTCAATTTTCAGAAAAAGAAACTAAGATCCACAAAAATACAACAACTTCCATGAATTTATAAAGATAATAAGTAACAGAATTAGGATTCAAAGCTGGGTTTTCTAACACCAGAATTAATACTCAACTATTTTTTTCACTTTTAATAGATTTTTATTTTGCCAAATACATGCAAATATAATTTTCAATATTCACCTTAGCAAAACCTTGTGTTCCAAATTTTTCTCCCTCCCTTCTACTCAGCCCCCTCCCAGAGAGAACAAGCAATGCAATATAGGTTAATATATGTAGTTCTTCTAAACATATTTCCATATTCATCAAAATGCACGAGAAAAATCAGATCAAAGGTGAAAGCAAAAAAAAAAAAAAAAAAACAAGCAAACAACAAAAAAATAAAGTGAAAATACTAAGCTTTGATCCATAGTCAGTCTCCACAGTTCTCTCTAGATGTGGATGGCTCTTTCCATCACAAGTCCACTGGGATTGATTTGTGTCGCCTCATTCAGCATTTAACTATTCTGCTTCTCATTGTGTGCCTCTCCTTCAGCAGAAGGAAACCATTTACTTATTGTGCCCTCAGGGAAGAAAATTAACACTTTGAAATATGAAGTTTACTTATGGTTTCCTGTCCTAGATTAAGGAAGATTTAATTCACCTCACCTGAATGAGTTTGTAACCAAAAGTGGCTCCATTAGATTTTTTTTTAAGATTTGTCTTCTCTTCCCCTGTATGAAAATAATGATTTATCAATAAGTTTGATGGAAATTTTTTAAAAGTCCTCAGGTTTCTGAAGCATTTAAAGTTCTGAAAGTATTTCTCTCACATCAGTCATATGAGCTAGTACGTGGAAGAAGTGGCATTTTAAAAAAAGACTTTGATTTAAGACACAGACTCTATTTCCTAGTTCTAATTATTTGATTTCTGTTTCTAATAGAGTCTCTTCCTTGATTCCCTACACACAGCATTCTCCAGTCAGGGATCCTGATTTGCTCCTTTCCAGGACTCTTGGGGATTAAGATTTTGTTCTTGAAACCCAGTCCCAGAAGGATACCTTGGCCTTTTTTAAACTGAGGTTTTTCCCAGGTTTTAGTTTGTCTGAGAGGACACCCATTCAGTGATTATGCTAGTTAAGAAAAGAGGTTAAGAAGAATCTCTTTTAACTACTTAAAAAAAATTAATCTGAGAGATCTTCAGAGTTTCTGAGCAAAACAGAAAAAAATTGCTTTGAAAGGAAAAGAAAAGGAAAAGGCTAGGCAAGGCAAGGCAAAAGGCAAGGAAAAAGGAAAGGAGAATGAAAAAAGGAAAGGAAGGAAAAAGAAAAGGAAAGAAGAGGAAAGAAGAAAGGAAGGAGGAAGGGAGGGAGAGAGACGAAAACTCCTTAATTAGAATAGAGACGAACACTGCCTAACTAGAACTGGCTAGTTGGTTTTTCAGTGGGTTACCTACTACTACTCACTGATTGTTGCTTGTCTTTAGTTCCCAAAGAGGACCAATGACATCCAGAAGTTGCTATCTTGACAATTGATTTAGATTTATATGAGGGAAGGCTATGCAGAGTCACCAGTCTTACTGTCCCCTCCAGAGTCATCTGGATTCAATAGCAAGACGTAGATCAAGATGACAAAAGATGACCACAAATGTAGTGGGAGATCTTGGCCTTTTTAAGTTAAGGTTTTTCTCATATTTCAGTTTGTCTGAAGCAACACCCATTCAGTGATTAAGACTAGGTAAGAAATGAAGCAAAGTATATCCTCTTTTTACCTACTTAAAAAAAAATCAGTCTGGGAGGGGAAGACCCTCAGGGTTTCTTTCCAAGAATTTAATAAAGTTTTTTCTCTGCTATTTTTCCTTGCTATTTTTCCTTGCTATTTTTTGTAACTGCATTCCATTAAATTTCTCTTTCTCTTTTTATCTTTCACTTTTCTTCTTGCTTCATCTATTTGTAAAAATCTCATCAGACAGCCATTTTGTTTTCTTATTTTTTTTCTTTAAAATGTTATTTGTTTTTTCATAATTTTTCAGCCACTCTGTCTACCAATTCTAATTCCTTAAGCCAATTCATCACTTCTACTTCATATTTATAAGGATGTCATTTAGGTCATCCGTATATGGTTTGATGGTTTTCCCTACTTTCATCAATTTAAGTCTGATTTTTTCTGAAATTTATGATTAGAGCCACTAAATCTTCTCCATCACTGGCTATGACTTTGATATTGTGTGAGTATACAGTCACCTTTTGGATTGTTGAAAATAAGTGTTTGCTATACCAATGACTTATCCTAGAAAACTTTTAGTCTCTGTCCTGCTTCATTTTGTACTCTAAAACCAAATTTGCCTATTATTTTAATTATCGTTTGATTTTTTTTATTTTAGCATTCCAATCCCCTATGATGAACATGACATCATATGCGTGTGTTATTTCTAGAAAATATTGTAGGTCTTCATAGAATTAATCAACTTCAACTTCTCTGGCATCAATCTGGCATTACTCTGATGTTGAATAGTTTGCCTTGGATTCAAACAGATACCATTGTTGTTTTTGAGATTTTACCCCAATATTACTTTTCTCACCCTTTTTTTGATTTTGAGAGCTAATCCATTTCTTACAAGTGATTCTTGTCCACAATAGTATATGAAATGATCATCTGAATTAAATTCACCCATTCCCATCCATTTGAATTTACTGACACCTAATATGTTGATATTCAATCTTTCCAACTCTTGCTTTACCACCACATCCAGCTTTTTTTGGTTCAGAGACTTTACATTTCAGTTCCAATGTAATACTGATCTTTACAACAAGGGATTTTCCTTTTGTCAACAGACACATCTGTGGCTGTTTCCTTTCAGCTTTGGTCCAACCACTTCAGTAGTACCGAATCTACTTGCAGTGGTCCTCTGCTCTTCACTAGTAGCATGGTGTACACCTTCTAACCCAAGGGCCCATCTCCCAATGTTGTATCTTTTGTCATTTTAATATTGTTCATGAGATTTTCTTGGCAAAGATACAAGGATGGTTTGCCATCACCTTTTATCAATACTTTCCACTACAATCTATCAATCTTAGATAGCCTAGCATAGCAGAGCTAACAGTTTTATTGAATTATACTGTATTGAATTATATTGAATTATACAGTTGGAGAAATAGTTATTGTACCTACCTGTGTAGGCTGAGTCAATATAATAAAAATGAAAATTCTAAGTTAATTTACTTATTCAATGTCATACCTATCAAATTACAAAAAATATTTTATAAAGTTCAAAAAAGTAACAAAATTGATCTGGACAAACAAAATATCAAATGCTAGGGGAAAATGTTAAGGAAGGCAACCTAGCAGTATCAAATTGCAAACTAGTAGTTTGAAACAAAGCAATAATTATGAAAACCTGCTACTGACTAAGAAATAGACTGATGGATCACTGATATATCAAGTATATTCTAAAGTTTATAAGTCCAAAAATCTCAAAGAACTCAACATTTGACAAAAATTTCTAGAAAAATCAGAAAGCACTTTGGCAGAAACTAGACATAGACCCATACTTTATACCATATACAAAGATAAGGTCAAAATGCATAGATGTTTCACACATAAAGAGTAATATAAATAAATTAGGGAATCATGGGAAAATGAATCTATCATATCTATGGATAAGGAAAGAGTTTTTGATCAAACCAGATATTACAAGGATAACATAATTTGGGTTAAAGGAAATTAAAAATCTTTTACATAAAATTAATAAGGTCAAACTTAAAAGGAAAAAAAAGGAAATGGCTTGGGGCAGGGGAGGATTTGCAGCAGGTTTCTCTGATAAAGGCCTAATTTTTCAAATATATGGGGAACTGAGCCAAATATAAAAATAAGGGCAAATTAAAACAGCTCTGTGATACTACCTCATACCAATCATATTGCTTAATCTGAAAAATGACAAATGCTGGAAAAGATGTAGATAAATTGGGACAGTAATGCACTAGTGATGGAACTCTTCATAATCTTTGAGTGTAATATAACTATTAGGTCAGTATCTCAAAGTGATTAAAGAAAAGGGAAAAAAGCCTTATTTATACAAAGAAAACATTTATAGCAACTCTTTTTGTGGTGGTAAAGAATTAGAGATTGAGAGAAGACCCATCAATTGGGTAATGGCTGAATAAGTTGTAGTATATAATTGTGATAGAATATATCATACTATAAGAAATGAATAGCAGGATACTTTCAGAAAAACTTGGGATGACATATAATTCATGCAAAGTGAAGTGAGCAGAACCAGAATACTGTACACAATAACAGTGATAATTAAATATGACCAGCTATGAAAGATTTAATGGCTCTGATCAAGACCATTATCCAAGACAATTCCAAAGAACCCACAATGAAAAATTTAGCCACCTCTAGAAAGAAAACTGATGATCTCTAAATTCAGATTGAAGTGTAACTGTTTTTTTCTTTTTATTTTCTTTATTTTTTTGGGGGGGATCTGTGTTTTCTTTTGTGACATGGCTATATTTTGTATGACTTCACATATATCATAAATATTAAATTGTTTTCTTAAAGGGGGAGAGGTGGGAATAAGGGAGAAAATTTGTTACTCAAATTTTTTTAAAAACTGTTGTTAAAAGTTTGGGAAGTATTTAACAAAATATATATATAAATAAATAAAAGAAAATGAAATGTATGTTGACTCTTGAAGGCGGCAGGGAAGTCAGGAGACAGGAGGAAAAAGGATAAAGTATCTGAAGATTATGACAGTAGAGTATCCCTTGTGAGGAACAGTAAAGAAACCAGAGCTTCTAAGTTGCAGAGAATGTGGAGAGGTATCTGAAAAGTATAAAGAGGTCGGGTTGTAAAAGATTTTAAAAATTAAACAGGATTTTAGATTCAATCTTGCAGATAATAAAGAGAGGTGCCGAAATTTATTGAATAGAGAGGTAACATGTTCAGATTGTACTTTTGGAAGATCACTTTGGTAGTTGAGTAGGGCAAGAGTGGGCAGGGAGACTAATTAGCAGACTTAATAATGGTCCAGAAATGAAGTGATGAGTGCCTGCGCCAAGGTGGCAACTGTTAAGCAAGAGAAGGAGATTTATAGGAGATCCATTGTGAACAATTATAGACAGACTATAGCAGAAGTTATAATTTGATCCAAGCCTTCTTGCCTCCAAAGTCAGTCCTCCATTGTCTCTTATCATGTTAGCATCTTCATCAAAAGAACAAAGGTTTTCTGACACCTCAGCTCCCAAGAAGTAAGAAGTCCTAAGTTTGAGATCTCAAAGTATTTACTAGTTAAGTGACACTAGACAAGTCAAGTCACTGTTTTCTCCTCTTGACATGAGGGGTTGGGTCTAGATGGCTTCTCAGGTCCCTTCTATTTCTGACATTCCTTGATTTAGTAGAAATGAAAAGGTAGGGCTGCACAATTTGTAACGGAGTGTACTTACTTTGTAAAATCAAGTATGTAACTGGAAAAAGACAATGGAGATTGTGTCACTCTGGCAGTGTTCTTGAAAGATGCTTGATGAAGTTAGTGAAGAAACTGGATAATTACTTGAGCATAGCTCTGTCTGAGATGTTGGTGGAAATGATCAAAAGATCTCCAGGTGCAAGTTTCTGCACAGGGAGGAGCTGATCTTTGCTGAATGAAATGTGTTACCAAACTTCCAAATGATCAAACTGCTTGGTTTCAACTCCATGGGAATCTCATGTCCTTGCAGTATAATCCGATAACCTGAAATCTCAACACTATAACTGACTCCATTTGATACTTAACACCATCTCACCTCCCTCCATTGCCTCTCCTCTCTGATTAGGACTAGAAGGTAGAGTAATAAACTCTTCTTTAAGCCTTTCTTAGACAGCTAGTTGGCCAGGTTAAATGTTAGGCCTGGAGCCAGAAATAATCATCTTCTTAAATTTAAATCTGGTCTCAAACACTTGTGATCTTGGATAAGTCACTTAATCCTATTTGCTTCAATTTCCTCATCTGTAAAAGAAACTAGATTGACATGGATTGTGGATGCTATTGTTTCCTCTTCTTTTACTCTATAACACTCAGATACTGACTTCTCCACAGTCACAAAGGGTCTCAAGGACTAAGTCTTGACTCGGGGATCAACACTCTTATTACATAGTATAGTTTCTCTGCAATGGTAGAAAGCATATTTAAGGCTTCTCTGTCCCTAATTTTCTGGTAAGGGATTTCTCTTCTCAGCTCAGTTTCCTTTTCTATTTCTGGAGGATCTCTAAATTGCCACCCATTTCTAATATTCTAGGTTCATACTTTCCTTTTAAGAGTTTTTCTGCCTCCAGGCTAGTGATTTTCTGTCTCAATAAATGCTTATCTTTCAAAGCTGATTATTCATATATGTACTTTGAAATCACATGTACATATCTACTGATGCAAGATGTTCCCTTTTTCTGAGTAAACAATGGGAAATAACTTTCCTGCCGTGGGATTTCCTGCTTCCTGGATATGCTCAAGCATGAACTTTGGCAGAGTTTTCTTACAGAGGAATGAAGTGAAATCTGTCCTAAGTGCTGTGATTCTACTCATCTGGTTCCAGCAAAGGGTGACTGGTCCTCTCATCAAATGAGTGGTGGTTATAAGTGGATATGGCCTTGTTCAGAGAAACAAAATAGAATTCTTCTTTTCCTCTATTCCTTTCCCTCTTGAATTTCCCTATTACTGTTGAGGTCCCTACCATTTTCCTAGTCATTCAGGCTTTTCTACTTTGCTGTCATGCTTGACTCCTCACTTGTATTTATCCCACATATTGGATTGTTGTTCAATAGTGCAATAAGCATTTATTAAGTGCCTACTATGTGCCAGGGACTGTTTTAAGTGCTGCGGATACAAATTTAAAAAAAATAAATAAAAACAGTTCTTGCCCTGAAGGGGCTTACAATATAATGGGGAAAGTTAATACATGAAAGGGAAGTGAAAAAATGGAGGTTGCAGGCCATCATGGAGTATGATGAGCAGAACTGCTGATGGAAAATGGTAAGTTACCCAGAAAGTTCTTATAATAAAAAGGCTTCAGTCATGTTCAGTCATGTCTGACTCTTCAGGAATCCATTTGGGGCTTTCTTGAAGATACTGGAGCAGTTTTCCATTTCCTTCTTCAGTTCATTTTACAGATCAGGAAACTGAGGCAAACAGGTCACACATCTAATAAGTATCTCAGGCCACATTTGAACTCAGAAAGATGAGTCTTTCTTTTCCTGACCCAGCTCTCTATCCACTGCACTAACAGTGCCTTGCAAACATTTAAAACATCTGGAAATGTGTTGAGAAGCTATGTCTGGAGCAAGCAGGTCCAGCATTTAAGGCCTTCACAACCTGCCCCTTTCTACATTTGCAGTCTTCTCAGACCTTTCTCCTCATCCCGAGGAGCATCCCTCATGCTCTTCTTCCTCATCCTCCCTCCTGGCTCCCTGGCCTCCTTCAAAACTCAGCTCAAACGCCACCTTCTATAAAAGGCTTTTCTTAGTATCTCTTCTGCAATGCTTTCTTTCTGAGATTAAGTCTGATTTACTCTGCTAATCTTGTAGGTACTTAGTTGTTTGCATATGGTCTCCTGCGTTAGAATGGGAGAACAAGGACCCTGTTTCTGCCTTTCTTTGAATTTCATCCCTTAGAACAAAATTTTTTCTTAATGCCTAATAAAAGCTTGCTGACTGAATAACTATTAAAGAACTTTTTACTAGGAGGCAGTGTGCTCAATCTGAGGCCTGTACCACAATGAAAATGTGTTTTCCTTAGAATGAGAAAAACAACAATTAGACTCAGGTACTCTTGGTTTTACTTTTATTGAATTACACTTGCACAGACATCTGGTCTCATTAAGGATGAGATATATTGCTTCTGACTGGCCCTGGTTTGTGCTTTCACACAAGTTTTGTAGAGCCCCAGGTTCAAACAAAGTAGTAACTTCTTTTTTCCTTCCTTACTTCATCCCTTCCTTCCTTCAACCCTTCCTCCATCTCTTCCTCCCTCTCTTCCTTCCTTCCTTTATTTCTCTCTCCCTTTCTTTCCTCCCTCTTTCTTTTTTCTTCCTCTAATTCTTCCTTCCTCTCTTTTCTGTTTCTTTCTTCCTCTCTTCCTTCCTCTCTCTTTCTTTTTTCTTTCTTTCTTCCTTCTTTCCTTTCTCTTTCTTCATTATTTGTTTGCTCATTTGTCTTTTTAATTTCTTATTTTTCTTTCTTTAAAGACTGGGTCTCTCTGTCTTATTTAAGCCAAAAGTTCAGGGACCAATCATGGTTCTACCATCCTGTCCTATTACCATTTGGCAAAATATCTTTGATGTATTCTACTTCCAACCTAAACTAGTTTACTTCTCCTTTAGCAACCTGGTGTGTATTTTTGCTGTCATCACCACAACCATCATATTGATGCTAAATTAAAAACAGATATCCAATCAGTTTATCCCACTGCAGCTCCACATTCCTGAATTTAAGAGGTCCAAGGGTCTCAGCCTCTCCAGGAGCTGGGATTACAGGTGTAAACCACAGCATCTGGCCTATTTTATATTTCACAGATCTATTTATGTCTTTGTCTGGAACCTACAAGAATTGTTGATATAAATGGGGGTAGGGTAAATGACAATGGATATATTTTACCAGACCTGTGATTTCATCAGTTTAGTCAATTCTTGCTGAGGAGCTTTCTCTATGAATGGAGATTTGTGAGCGAGGGGGAACTTTCTCTGAAAATTATAGCAATAGAGACTTGTTTTATGAATAGACAGGTTAAGTGATTTGACCAGTTTTACAAAGTCAGTATGCATCAGAAATTGAATTTGACCCCAGATCTTCCTACCTACAAGGCTGACTCTACACAACCTTGTTATAATTATACCACACAGATAATCAACCCTTACAGCTGCTTTATCAGTCATTCATCTGAGTATAATTTGGCCCTCTTTAGAAGTGTTCTGCCCCAAACCCTAGAATTAAAAGCGATTACAGCTAAGAGAATAACAATCCAGGTTAAAGGGTAGATTAAAAGAGTTATATACAAAGATTCTTGAAGAAATCCTCCTTTTCAGCCACTGGTTAATGCTTGAAATCCTAGATTAAGACTTTTTGAAATACAATTGCCTCTGAGACTAGTAGCAACTTTCAGAGCCTGATAAGTTGTATGATTATGGGCAAATAAGTTCACCTATGCCTCTGTGCCCCAGTTTTCCCTCTCTAAAATAAGAGGGTTTGGTTAGATTACTTCTAAATTTCTTCTAGCTCTGTAACTATATCTGTATGAGATACAGATTCTCTGTATATGAGGATAGATCCTCATATCTGCACTCATAGGATTCTTATGACTAAAGCTTTTTTGGAAACTGTAAAGTGCTCTGCGCCTAAAAACCTTGTTGGAGTGGATAGCTATTGATTCATTTCACAGCATTTCTATAAATTAATATTTATAGAATTTAGTAGTATTTACTGGAGGCTAGATGATGCAGGAGATGGAATGCCAAGCCTACAAGATTTATCACCTGAATTCAAATTTAGCCTCAGACAACTCACTAGCTGTGTGACCCTGGACAAGCCACTTAAACCCTGTTTGTCTCAGTTTCTTCATCAGTAAAATGAGCCAAAGAAAGAAATTACAAATTAGTCTTTGTCAAGAAAACCTCAAATGGGTCATAAAGAGTAGGATATGAATGAAAACAACTATCTGAAAATGAATGATTATTTCCCACTTATAAATCTGGATAAAAATGATTTCCTGTTCCTGAACATCCAAGGAACATAATGAGATAAAATTTAGAAAGCCATGGAACTTCATGAAAATTTCATGAAAATTCACACCATAATTATAATGATTCTCTGTGATTTTTAGACTTTTAGACTTTAGACATAGACTTAGACTATGCATATTTTGAGCAACTAAACTATTGATAAGTCTAATCAAAACGAAAAATCTGAGATAAAGCTCTTGGTTTTGAAGTTTTGGAGCTGAAAGTTTCATTCCATAAACAGGTAACCTAAACAATACTCAATAAGATTTTTTGATAAAGTCTGCTGTAATGAAAAGAGTACTTGACATGGCATTAGGGAATTTTGCTTTGAATCTTGTTTCTTATAATTATTAGCTGAAAAATTTACCTCATCTTTGGCAGACTCAGTTTTCTGAACTGTAAAATAGAAATAACAGTTTCTATAATGTCCCCCTTATCATGTTGTTGTGGATAATTAAATGAGGTGTTTTATGTGAAGTGCTCAGTTAACCTTAAAGAACTACATTAATGTCAGCTATTACAGTACCGAAAAGGTTCTCTCTTCCTCCCCAACTAACCTCACAACTAATAATTTTTGAATTCCTTTCCATTCCTTAAAGCCAACTCAAATTTCACCTCTTTCATAAGGCTTTCTCTAATTCTTCTGCTCCCACTCACTAGTCAGTAATGATATTTTCTTCTAATATCACACATAAAGCTAATATTTTGGGAACAACTCTATCATGAAGTTTTATTTTGTTTTGTTTTTAATTAGCTGTGCTTTCATGCTTTCAGGAGCTGTGCAGAAACTCACTTTGTCAATAACTGGGATACTAAGAGGTTAAAGGATTTACCCACAGTTCCTTAGCTAGTCTTAATCAGAGACACAACTTGAGCCCAGGTTTTACTGACTCCAAGATGACCATCTAACTACTATGACCTGCTGCCTTTCCTAATGCACTTGTTATCTGTTATTTTGCATTACCATTATCTGAGTATATGCCAGATTTTCGTACTAAATATAAGGGCAAAGACTGTATTTCGCAGAAACTTTATTATCTCTTCCATCCCTAGGACAATACTCTCTGTATGTTGTAAACAGCACCAAAATGTCTTTTTTCTGCAGAAGTACCCTGAGTGGAGTTGTAAATTGATCCAACCATTCTGGAAAAATCTAGAACCATACTCAAAGGACAATCACATGATGTATATATCCTTTAATCCAGAAATACCACTAGTAGGTCTATATCCCAGAGACATAAAAGAAAGAAGGGAGGAGGGAAATAAAGGGAGACTAGTAAAGAGAGAAGGAGAGAGGGAGGAAAGAGGGAAGGAGGGAGAAAGGAAGGAAGAAAGAAAGAAAGAAAGAAAGAAAGAAAGAAAGAAAGAAAGAAAG